>VZUI01048022.1:60181-123919 GCA_013401135.1 Cettia cetti | reverse complement strand
GGCAGGGAGACGGCGCCGGGGGCGGCGCGCCCTGCTGCCCGCCGCGGGCCCCGGGGCGCCGGGGCGCTGAGCAACAGTTGGCCCCGCCGCCGCCCAGCATGAAAGTGTGCCGGCGGAAGGCGCTGGCGCTGTGCCTGGGCTACGCGCTGCTGCTGCTGCTCGCCGCGCTCAACCTGCTGGAGTACAAGTGGCGGCGGGAGCCGCGGCGCTGCGGGGAGTCCCCGGCAGCCCCCCGCCACCACCCCCCGCCGCCGCCGCCACCGGCCGGGAGCCGCGGCCCGGCGGGCGCCCGGCGGCAGCTGGTCTATGTCTTCACCACCTGGCGCTCGGGCTCGTCCTTCTTCGGGGAGCTCTTCAACCAGAACCCCGAGGTCTTTTTCCTCTACGAGCCGGTGTGGCACGTCTGGCAGAAGCTGTACCCCGGGGACGCCGTCTCGCTGCAAGGGGCGGCCCGCGACATGCTGAGCTCTCTGTACCGATGCGACCTCTCCGTCTTCCAGCTCTACAGCACGGCGGGAGCCGGCAAAAACCTCACCACGCTCGGCATCTTCGGGGCGGCCACCAACAAGGTCATCTGCTCCTCGCCGCTCTGCCCGGCCTATCGCAAGGAGGTGGTGGGCATGGTGGACGACCGGGTGTGCAAAAAGTGTCCCCCGCAGCGCCTCAGCCGCTTCCAGGAGGAATGCCACAAGTACCACACGCTGGTCATCAAGGGCGTACGGGTCTTTGACCTGGCCGTCCTCGCCCCGCTCATGCGGGACCCGACCCTGGACCTCAAAGTCATCCATCTGGTGCGGGACCCGCGGGCAGTCGCCAGCTCCCGCATCAAGTCCCGGCACGGCCTCATCCGGGAGAGCCTGCAGGTGGTGAGGAGCCGGGACCCGCACATCCACCGCATGCCCTTCCTCGATGCTGGCCACAAACTGGGCGGAAAGAAGGAGGCGGGGGGCGGCTCGGACTACCATGCCCTGGGTGCCATGGAGGTGATCTGCAGCAGCATGGCCAAGACCCTGCAGACTGCTCTGCACCCCCCTGACTGGCTCCAGGGCAATTACATGGCCGTGCGCTACGAGGACCTGGTGGTGGAGCCCATCAAGACCCTGCGGCAGGTGTACGGCTTTGTGAACCTGGCAGTCAGCCCGGAGATGGAGAAATTCGCCCTCAACATGACCAGTGGCCCCGGCTACTCCTCCAAGCCGTTCGTGGTGTCGGCCAGGAACGCCACCCAGGCGCTGAGTGCCTGGAGGACTGCGCTCAGCTACCAGCAGATCAAGCAGGTCGAGGAGTACTGCCACCAGCCCATGGCCCTGCTGGGCTACGAGCGGGTGGGCAGCCCCGAGGAGGTGAAGGACCTCAGCAGAACGTTGCTCAGGAAGCCGCGGCTGTGACGGGGCAGCGGCGCCCGGCGGTGGCGGAGCCCGGGCGGAGGAGCCGCTCCGGCTGCCTTGAGTGAGGGAGGGAGCCGGGAAAAGCAACCTGGTCTCCGATTTCCTCCAAAGACTGCTGAAGGGTAACATACAGTAATGTGATGATTTCGTTCTTCCCCCCCCACCTTTTAAAAAAAAAAAAAAATTCTTTTTATTACCCACGCCTTGCATTGTGTTAGATGCGATAAAAAAAACAAAAAACAATCACCCAACAAAACAAGTGGAACTGAAAATATGTGTAAAGCCCCTTCCTCCTTCTCTAAAATGCCAGGTAGTTATTCTGCACCAAAATCGTGTTCATGAAGTTCTTGTGGGTTTAAAGAGGGTAACAAAAACTCTTGCACAATTCCTAACACATCTTTATCTCCCTTGGTGCGGAGGGGATGCCCTTGGAAAACATAATGCTGAAAATCAGACTTTTGTATAAAAGCAAATGTTCAGACATGATAGTAATAAAGGAAAATAATAAATGATATTCATTTTTATAATTACCTCAATTGTTTGGGAAATACAGTGTTGCTTATGTACAGCTGGAGGGGATGCTTGCCTAAAATAACAACGTGGACTTCTTAAAGGGTATGGGTGGAGGGCTGGAGTGCAACATTTGACATGTTCAAAGATCAGGAGCTGCTTTTGCAGAAACAAATAGAGATCTCGCAAGTGTAGTGCAGTTTATGGCTGTGTCAAAGCAGGTTTCTATTTAACTATTGTCTTTTCCGTTGTATTTAAAAAGTCTTTCAAGTGCCACTGTATTGGTGTCCTAAGAGTTTTAAAACGTTTGCCATCGCAGCAGTATTTATTTTTGTCTTGACATGTGTGTCCAGGAGTCACTGTCGAATAGAAGTGGATTTACAGCGTGACAAGAAATGCAGGATTTAAAAAGACATTTATCATTCTGGAAACATTAGCATGTGTGAAAACAAAAATAAAATTATATATATTATATATATTCTATAGTGCTAACAAAACATAAGATACGTAAGATATTTCTTGACATTGATTGGTAACAGGCATAGCAGGGACACATAGAAAAATGCATAAAATGATTTATTTTTCCCTTTGTCTGTGTCCAAGGGTATATTTATGTACAAAGAGGGAGGAAATGTACAGCTGTGTGTTCATGGCTGTAACAGAGCTTTTATGGAGCCAGCCCAGCGTTTGATTTCAGAGCGCTGGTTGGAGACTCATTGCCTGTGAATTGTCATTGCTCTGTGATGGAGCCAGATGGTGGTCTGGCTCTTTCTGGGAGCTCTGCCTAGAGTCTGTCCCATCGTTAAAACTTGATGATTAAAAAAAAAAAAGAAAAAAAGAAAAAAAAGAGATTTTACTACTTTTGCTTTTGTAATTTCTTGGAAAAAGTTGTGATCTGATTTATTAAAGGTTAAGTGGTGTGTTGCATACGAAAAGTGCAGACACCCTAAGTAGTTTTTAATCTTGGTGTTCTCTGCTGCTCTTTGAAGGCTCATTTTGGAACTTGAGTTTTTAAACAGTCGTAGTTTTGCCAAACTGTTCTCTTAGGAGACTACAGACTTTTCTACAGGAAGTACATTTTACATTGCCTATTTGGGTGTTGTGCCTTCAGAAAATGTGAAGAGTATGAGTAGGAAAAAGGAGATTGATTTGTGCAAATAAATTAATATAAACAGGATGCTGATGTGTGTGTATGTGTGTGTGGGTGTATGTGTGAAAATTTTAGTGATGTGTAATATGTCTATTTCTTGTAACTCAAGTTAAACAGCTGATAACTGGCTACTAAGATTTTTGAGTTCTTGATGAAATTTTGGCATTAGATGTTGAATTTATTCTGAAAAGGAAAAACATTTAATAAACTAGTTAAAAGATTGTTGCATAAGGTTGCCTATACACTTGCTGAATGACTGCATTACATATTGGTTCCCTCAGCTCATTTTCACCATCAGTGAAATAACATAAAATCTAGCAATGGGAGACCTTTTAATTGGCCTGTTAGGATGTATTCCAGACAGCAGTGCTGGAAATGGGAGGGATAGTTAATTTGGTATTTAAAATACAGATTAAGATTCTTGTGTTCTTGTGGAATGATGTGTTTTGTGTTACCACTGTGCCTGTTCAGTGCAGTGCTGAGAGGGTTTTGAATGTTTGGCTTTGGGCTGTACCAAAGGGGGATTTTTGTTTTCTTCAGTTATTGTGTCCTGGGGCAGTGCTTGAAAATCTGACCTGTATGTGGAGCACGGTGCTTTCTTTCTTTTTTTCCATGCCTGCTTTCTGAAGCTGCCTGCTCCCCCCTGCCCTGCCCTGCCTGGCCTGTGCGAGCTCCAGCAGCGCTGCTGAGGGCAGGGCAGGCTGCTGGAGCTGGGAGCCCTCCGGAGCTGCGCACGGATCTCCAGCCCGGCCCGGGACGCTGCCACCCTCGGCCCCTGCCGTCAGCCTGCCGCTTTGCTGGGGTCTCCAAATGGGGGCTTTTCATGGCAGCATGTTACAGCACTCTTGATTTTGCGAGCTGAAGCACGGTAATTTCTGCCTGCAGACGTCTTTTTTGGGAAAGTTTTCAGGACGGGTAAAGTGAGCAGGAATTGATTGCCTCTGGGAGTGTGAAACAGATGAGCCCGATTGACTCAGCTTCCAAAAATGTCCTTTGGCTCCTAATTATGTTAAAAAGATCATCCTGTCATTCTGAGAAAGCACTCACTGCTCTTCTAATAGTGCAAGCATCTGCTTCACTTTGCTAATACAAACATTGCCAGTAGAGTTCCAGCATCTGAATCTGGTCCGTAATTTGAGCTCCACCTACTACATTGCAGCAAGGAATCACCCAACATCCTGAACAATTGTATCCCGGTGTGCTTTGGTGAACAGAAGAAATAATGCAACATTCATTTTGTGAAAATAAAGGAATGCATGTTTGTTCAGGTAAAGCTTCAGGAGAACTGAATGGGATCCTGCTTGTGTAAAATGCTGGTGGGCTAAACCCTATGTTTAATGCTGCTCTATTAAATATGTATGTGAACAACTGGCAATTAAAAGATGATTTTTTTACTCCTTTTTTTTAAATTCAGAAAATAGAGGAACTTTAACAAGCCAATCAGAGTTGAAAAAATCTTAAATATGGAAAATTACAAGAAAAAATAGGGTATCAGATGAAGGACGTGGTTACAAAAGAAGTTTTCCTTTTGTGAGGAGGGACAGCTAGCTGTGGTCAGAATAAATTTGACTTTTAAGTTTGAAAATAGTTCTGGGTTTGCTTTCTGTCTGATTAAATAATTACAGTGTCCTTCTTCAGCTAATACTTCTATTGGTGAAGGATCAATAGCACAAACAAGGTACAAGGTGCACTCAGTTGCATGGCAGGGAGATGGTTCTGAAGACTTGGCTGTTGGTTTGATGGAAGAGAAGGGCCAGTGGGCAACCACGTGTTGCTCTCTGCTGTGAACAAAGCCAGAACATCAAACAGGTGTGGTAAATTGCAATAATCATTCAGGGCATGAAAACAGAAAAATTCCACTGACTCAACTAAACCACAAGATGTGTAAAAGTGTGCAAGTTCCTGCTGCTAACCTTGGACCTGACAATGAAAAAAATGTTAGATCAGGTATCTTTCATTCTTTCTTAACAAAAGGAGGAAGTCCTTTATTTTTCCAGTCACCTTGTAATTTGTAAGACATTAAACTTCATGCTATGACTGAAAAGAGGAACATAATTTAAACCCACAAACCTTGTATTTCCATTATGATTAGAACTTGGGTTTTAGAGGTGAAATACAGATGATTGTAAGTAATCCTGAAACAAGTATTTCTCATCCTGTAGGCCATAAGAAGAGCAGTGAGATAATTTCCCCCTTCATTTCTAATTGCTAGTGGTGTGTTGAAAAATGAAAGGTGTTTAATGTGAGCCCCTGCACACCACACAGGTGGTCTCAGAATTGGTGTTCCAGCATCCCATAAATGCAGGCACGAGTCCCTTTGGAGAGGCAAATGCCAGCTGTGCCCAGTTCTGTGGGGCTGCTTTACAGGAACAGGCTGAACATGGGGCAAATGCTGCCTGTGTTATGTTACTTTGTTGAATGGATCAGAAATGTTCTTATTCTACTGCCATTTCAGTTAAGGGTGTTGTATAAATATGACTCTGCTGGAATTATGCACATGAATAAGGTAAGCAGATTTAATCTGGAGGCTCTAAGCGAGTGTGAAACTGCTTGCCATTGATGTATCTGACTTCAACTGTCAGTGCTTTCTGCTAGTTATCCTGACAGTCAGTACACAGTTTGCATTTTGTATCAGAGATCCTGAACAAGATCTTAGAAAAATGTGCATGTTTTATAATTAAAGAAGACATAGAATAACAAGTTATTCCAAGAGTTTTTCAGCAAAACTCATTATATTGCACACATTTAAAGTAAAAAAAATAAGGTTTATCTGGTTTATTTGGATTCCCTGGCAACAAATGAGTTCTATTAATGTGTCTAAATAACAGCTCTTGGCTGTCATAACATCCATGATTCTTCATGTAAGTTATCATTTCTGCAAAGAAAATGCATAGAATTGGTACAACACAGACTGTTTTATATTTGCAAGTTGGAAAATTTCCTTATATTTTAATTTGCAGCTCGGGACTCCCTGCATCATGAGGTTATGAAAGGAACTCTAGACTGGGCCTGCATTATTGACTGTGCAGGGTCTCAGTCAATGTAAATTCAGTGAGAATCAGTGCAAAATGTAAAGTGTGCCATCTTCCCTTGATCCATGAAGAGCTGGCATTTCTCACACAGATCAACACCATGAAAGCTATGAAAAAAATTAATAATATAATGGGCTTGAAAATGGGAGAACTGGGATTAAAGAATCATATGCTTCTGGAGCGAAACACAAAGCTGTAAAATGTGTGTAAAAATATATGGCATATTTCTTTACAGAAGAAAATTCTGCATGTGAGAGACCCATTTACACCAACTGATGTGGGTGAGCTCTCTGGTGTCCAGTGCAGTTCTGAGACAGGAATATGCTTGTTATAAACAGGGTGATGGGAAGGGAATTGAGGTCGAGTGGTGGGTTACCATCTCTTTGTTCCTCTCAGAAAAATTGGTGAGTAGCCAGCACAGCCTGCAGGTCTTTTAGTATGAGGTACTGCAGACTTCTAGATATAATGTTGTTATTCTGAGGGGATTTGAATGGAACTAGGACATTCATGCTGAAAAACAAGATGAAAATGTGGTTGCAGGAACTCCCCAAATGAAAAATTATTAGGGAAGCATCCTTATCAAGGAAGGACCTGCTGAGCCACCTTTGTCACAGCATCAATTGAAGTGGAAGTTACTAACTGGAAGGGGCTCTACAGACACAATATTAAGAAATCTGAAGATTCTAGTAAGCTTTAAGTTGGATTTTCAAGAATATCTGCATGTGCCATTTTCACTGGAATTGGAATATTATGCAGGAGTCAGTGGGAGTTATATTTCAGGGTACCTCTGGAAATCACGGCCTCATAAATTTGTATTGGAGGGGGCCTATGGGGGTTTCTGGTCCAAACTATTGCTCAAAGCAGGGCCAGCTTGTGAGATCAAACTAGGTTGCTCCAGGTTTTATCTTGGTGGAGCTTGTAAGCCTGCAAAGACAGAGACTGCACAGTGACCCTGGCCAACCTCAGTGCTGTGGGGTCCTTGTGGTGATCCATGACGCTTCAGCAAAACCAGCCCTAAAATCACTAAATATGTTGCATAAATTTATTAATATTGTGCTTTTCCTGTGACTACTGACATGGATCATGTCCTCACTTCCCTTTAACTGCAGGAGATGTTGGCTGCAGCTCAGCTGTTGCAAAGGGTCAGCAGCAAAGTGGCTAATGAGTAGTGATCTCAGTGGAAAAATGTGGATTCATAATTAGAACACTGCACCCAGCAATATCCCTTGTTCTACCCAGGAGGGATAAAGAGGAGAGCAGAGGCAGAAGAAATTCCCTTAGAAGAAAGGAAAGGAATACAAAGCGGGGCTTATCAGAAGTTGCTCTTTCTCTGCCATAGGAAGAAAGAAATGCTGTGAAGGAAAATTGAAAGAAACAAATGATACCATGCAGCAAGGTCAGGAGAGGATGAATAAAGGCATTTGCATGTTAAAAGCAGAGAGAATAGAAACCTAAAGGACAGAAGATGAAATGTGATGCTATGTGCTGTAACCATTTGTGATTAATCGTGATATGCAGAAAGAATTCCTCATTTCTAAATTCACAGTTTTAGATTCACTGATTTTCCTCACAGTTTCAAGATGAATTTCAAACAGGAATAATTTTCATAATTATTTGGA
The DNA here is from genome assembly GCA_013401135.1 of Cettia cetti. Classification (NCBI taxonomy): domain Eukaryota; kingdom Metazoa; phylum Chordata; class Aves; order Passeriformes; family Sylviidae; genus Cettia; species Cettia cetti. The sequence goes on along the minus strand of VZUI01048022.1, from coordinate 116,220 downwards.
TAGTTTTGATGTTCCAATTTGTTTTGTGTATAGATAGAAACAGAGTTGCTGAACTTTTGTCTAAATATTCCTCTCTGCAGACCTCTTTGCATAAATTTGCAGGCCCCTAGTCTGCTAAATTCTTGGCACCTTCTTGTTTTCCATCTGCCAGATGGTTCCTTCTCCCACCAGTCAAGGTTATCAACAATTATCTGTTTCAAGCCATGTGCAAGTCTCATAACAGTTTATCATGGGAGACATAAAATGGAAAAGTGACATATTTAGTGTTTATGTAACTTTGAGAATCACTCTTGGCAGCCTTCATTACTTGCTTATTTGCCACTGGTGGTTCCTATGTATGTTTGCTGTACTGGTCTGGGATCTGCCCTTCAGATCTCAATTATGCAGTCAATTTACTAAAAACAGACACTTTGCACACTCAGGAGATTCTTTCAGGTGCACTAACTTAGTTGGTTAAGTGGTGACCTGTGTTGTTCTTCAGAACAACTTACATCTGCTTGACCTCTCTTTTCCCAAGTAATAAGTGATAGGAAGTGAGGAAATGGACTCAAGTTGCATCAATGAAGATTTAGATTGGATATTTGGAAAAATTTCATCACTTTGAAAGGCTTGCCAAGCAGTGAAGCAGGCTGCTCAGGGAATGGTCCAGTCCCCAATTCTGGAGGTATTAAAAAGATGTGTGGATGTGGTGCTTAGGGACACGGCTTAGAGCTGGGTTAATAGTTGAACTTGATATCATAAAGGGTCTTTATGACCCTTTATGAACCTAAATGGTTCTCAGATGTGATGGCTACTTCAGACCCTGCCAGTGCCATACAGGGGTGGTTGGAGGCACTGAGGGTCTTTCAGCTCAGGAAGCAGTGAGAAACATCTGACTGCCAGAGCAGGGTTTGGGGGTGAAGTCTGCTGACCTCCTTGTGCTCATGTGCTTTCCACCTGCTTCACTGTCTGTAGCTCCACCACAAACGGCCACAGCTGCCCCTGGTAAAGGACACCTGGCTCAAAGGGATACAGAGGTAAGGAGTAAGTGGTGGAAAACACTTCCTTGTGCTTCTCTGCTCCTCTGCAGGAATGAGCACACAGCAGCCCATGCTCACCATAACACTTTGGTTTTGTAAGAGCTTAACATCTGGTCCCTAATTACATGTTCTTTCATGCTGAGCAGAGGTAAAAATACACAGTATAAAAGTACAGTGTTGTTGCTATTGCCCAAAGAATACCTGCTGTGTTATTTTAACCCAGAAACCCTCATCCCAGGACACAACTTAGACACACATAAGCATCCCTCCTTTTATTTTACTTTAAATGGGAAATGTTGTATTTGATGCCACAGCTGAGAGGCAGCTCCTGCCTTTTGGGAGGTGGTGCCCCACAGGTGTTAATAAGGAATGTTAATGAACCTGATAGAGAAAAGGGACACCTGAAAGTTGTTAGGGGGTTGTTCTGCTCAACCTTTTCCCATCACAACTGTTTCTTAGCAAAAGGAGATAGAAGTCGAGGTCTGTTCTGTGCCTTGTTATTTCTGCCTGTGCCCTCCTAGGCTAGAGGGTTGCTGTGTGCCCTCGGCCTACCAGGGTGGCTTGGCTGTGGCAGGAGCTCTCCTGGGGAAGTGTGGGCTCCAGGGGAGCTGCTCTTGGGGGTGCTGTGGCTTTGCCAGAAGCATCTTGGATGGGAAGGGCTGCTGCAGGCCCTGAGTGCCTGTGCTCCCCTAGGAGCCTGCTGGAAGGTGCCTGAGCTAAAGCCCTTTCCAGTGCTGAGGCCTTGCTGCGCTCTGGCTTGTGGGGACGTTGCTGAAACTGCAGGAAAATCGGTATATTTTCCAACAGGGAGAGGTGGGGGGGCTGCAGTGCTTAGGCAAGGATCAGTGTAAAGATAAAACACATGGAAGAGCACCAGCTGGGATGAAGGAGGCTCTCGAGAGCGCTGGAGCAAGGAGCACCACTCGGGAGCGGTGCAGGCGGCTGTGCACCGGCCGGAGCTGCGGGCAGGAGGTGAGGAGGTGATGAGGTGAGCCATGGTGGGGCGGCTGTGCTGGGAGGGTGGGGACGGTGCTGGGACACCCCTGCAGCAAGGCTTGGCTGTGAGGGTGTGTGCTGGACTGTGCTGGAGATCAGCACCAGCAGCCCATTGTTGGTGGCAGCACGGCTCTGGGGGGGCTTGCAGAAAACTCATCTGGGGACGTGTTAAAAGTGACTCTGTTGTTTGTCTGGGCTGGTGGGGTGTGGGGTTCAGGCTCGGGGGGTGCTCTGCTGCTGTAGGGGTGTTTGGCTCCTGTCTGTGCCCTGGAGTGCTGGCACACCACCGTGGGCTGTGTGGTACTGCTGTACCCCTGCTGGCACCTTCTCCTGCTGTGCTCCGGGTACCTGAGCACTCCTCTTCAGGGACATACCCTGCTCAGGCAAATCTACAGGTGAGGAGAGGCTTCAGAGCTGATGGTTTCTTGCATCTTGTGCTGACAGAAAAATTTATGCATTTCATTGCCATTTTTATGTCTTGTTGGGTTTCAATGTGAAGTCTTTTAGTGTACCTACTGGTCCTATCTCATGCCTACAGTCACAGATAAATGACAGCATGTGTCTGTTTCTTTTTGTCTTCTTTCTGAAATGGACATGCCTCTACTTACCTCTCATCCCTCCTGCACAGGTGAGCTTTTGTCTCACTCCTGTCTCTTTCAGAACAGTGATCAGGCTCCCTGTTGCTTAATTAGCCCTTTCATAATGAATAATTTGGGTAAGTGCTTTTCTCTGAGTGGTAGCCAGCCATTTGTCTTTGTCATGTCTATCTGAATGAAGAATTATTTGGAAGTTTAACATTTCACAATTGCTGGCTTTGGCTCTGGCATAGCCTGTAAACTACACTTAGACTCCTCAAATCATATTAAAAAATCAATGGACTTTTTCTCACTGCAGGCTTCAGGTCTTGGTACAGCAACTTGTAATGGCTCCTCATTTTCACTTATCAGTCTCTGTATAGGAGATGCTGAGAAAATGCACGTGTGAGGGCTTACAGCTGGAGTCCTGCTGACTGCTCTGAGCACCATGAATGTGTGTCCCTATATGCCGTAACCCCTGGTTAAAACAATAGACAAAAATGACTCCCACACGGAAGCCTTGGATTTTCTTGCTGTAGGTATAAAGGCATTGTGTAGCAGCCCCTTTGGGTAGCTGCTGAGTTTATCCCTGTGGGAAGGCAAAATGGAAGAAATGAAAAATCTAAATGTACTTTTAGAGAAAGGGTAGCTGAATGCACGGGCAGATGATGCATTTAAAATGGTTTGTGCTTAAAAAAATCCCTTATAACTATTTAGTTAGTACTTCTGTTCTATAATTAAGACAATTATTTCAAGTGGTCCCAGCAGTTCTTCTGCATTAGGTTATTGAAGCTAAATCAAGATGCCCACTCTTATTTCTTCTCGGACTTGTGTAAAGGGCTCACTTTGCAGGATGCTGGTGATGGGCATTCTGGTTCTGTGTTAAATGGATGGGCTTGGAGGGAGAATGGGGGTATCCCATGATATCCAGATGGTGAATAAACTTCCTGTACCCACACTGGCTGGTAGAGAATGTACTAGCATCCTTTGGTACAAGGCTGTGCTGGGTACTCTGGGGGTTGTTGAACAAGTGTGGCAGTGAGGAGATGATAACATGTTTGGCACAGTAGACCATGTTATTGTCTAAAAAGTGTGTTTATAAATATGGTTATTCTAACACAAATAGTAAATACCTCATAATACAAAGCTATTAATGTTTCTAACTTGGCTTTCTGGTACTTCAGTGAAAGCAATGTATCTCTGACATTTACTGGATTGTAGTAGTGACAAAAATGCAGCACACTGGCATCATTATGTATGTACAAAACTCTATTTTTTCAGGCCACTGGATACATCACAGATGCAGATCTATTCCCCTTCATTGTTCATGTACTTAGCCTTTAAATCTGAGCTCTTCTAGTGGCAGTGTGGCCTGGGAGAGGCAGCTCAGAGCCCATGTGTGACATTTCTCTGTAAGTGAAGCTTCTCTACAGAGAGGAGTTGTGGTGAGGATGGGTGGGCAAGGTCATGTTGCTACTGGATAGTTTTGGGGGTTTCTGGCAATGCCAGATTGGGGCAATTAGGACTTCAAACAGCCACGAGCAGCCTACAGGGCTCTGTGCCTGATAGGAAGCCTGTGTCCAAGAGCTCTTGATTTCTCTCCTGATCCTCTGAGAATAAGCAAGATTTTTGAGCCAATGGCTGTGAGAAAAAAGCCATAAAAATACAGTGAATCACTTAATGTGTTTTCAGAAGGTTTTTGAAATGGTCCAGCAATGCTGCTAATTGTGCATATATTTGCATTCCAACTATCCAGGCTTGGCCTCTGTCATGAACGCATTCAGGGGCAGGGCCAGTGGTACAAAAGGTTGCTCAGTGGCTGGAGGATCAGGACACAGGGGTAAATTTTGTTCATTGATGTAACATATACTTAATTTAAAAACCTGTGCTCAGTAAAAAGTATTATTGCATTAGGATTAGAATATAGTCTTAACTCATAGGCATTTAATTTTCACATAAACCACTCTTAAGTAAAAAAGGGAACTAAGGTAATTTAGAGGAAGCATTTCTATGCTAATGTGAAGCATTTAGGGAACAAGTGGTGCATGAGCAGGCGACTGAAGACATGGTATCTGAAGAAAGAGAATGGAGATAAGTTCGATTTTTACACCTAATGGCAAGAGCTTATCAGGCAGCAGACTCAAAATGAATTTCTGAAAACTAGGACTGGGAGCTGAGGTGTGGCATGACAGTTTGGATTTATAGGAGAGGCTAGGTAAAGAGGGGCACATTTACTTTTTGTATAGATGTATCATCTTGTTTTAATGAAGCATATTTATTGCATTGTAACAACACTTCTTCCCTTCTATTAGGCTGAGCAGTGTTTAAGGTGTATCTTCCCCCACCCCAAAATGGGATTGAAAATACCTAATAATTGCTTCCAGGTGTGTTGAATTTTGCTTTAGCCTTGCCTTGTTCCTGGAGTTCGGCTTGCTTCAGTCACTGACACTTCATCTTGCCCTGGATGCCCCTGTAAATTGCATGCTTCGCTCTGCAGCCAAGCACAGAGCAGTACATGCCCCAGAACTTGCACCAGCCTGGAACTGTGCCACATCCTAGCAACATCTCTGGCAGGCAATTATTTCACAGTTGTTCTCACATGCAGTTTTACAGCAGTCTGTGCCCAGGCAGCAAGGGTAGTGTTTACAAATTTCCTGCTATGGAGTTTTTAGTGTCACAGAAACACTTCTGGTCCTAGCAGGAATTTAGTATGACCTGGTACACTGAACTTGGGTCCTTCACGTAAAAGGAAAGCAGGATTTTGCCCTGTATTTCCAAAAAATATTTTATTTATTTATATATTTTTTAATAAGAGCAGTTGGCTTCCTGAACACTCCTATTATTTCTAAGGTGCTGTGGGAATTGGTGTTGCTGATCTGGCTCTCTTGTTTTCTTATCTGCTGTTTCATCATGATTTCACTATAGTGACATTTGTTGTCAGAAAATCAATACAGTGAGTTTGGGAAGAGCTGCAGCTGCTTGGGAAGTGGAAGCAACAAGCTAAACAGCTGATCTATCAAGTTCACTTGCAATATTTGTTTCAGTAATGGATCACAGCCTCATCCACTTAAGTGATGGCCTCGGCAGTCACCTCAGTACCAGCTCAGGCTGGCCTTGGTAATAGAAAAATCTGTTCATACAGCAGGGGCAATACTCCTTCTGGAGTCCCTGAAGGAAGCCAGGAAGTCAACTTCAGACAGGGCAGATGCAGCCCAGCTCTTGTCCCCTCCATATCCCTTTTTTCTTTCCACATACCTGATTTTTGGCATGTGAACAGAGAAGCTTGGCTTTTGGTATTGGAATATACTTTCTGAAGTGCTACCCTGAGGGGCCATGAGTCTTCACCCTGGGATTTTTCACTGTTAAAATCTTGAAAAGATTCTTTAATATGCATATTGATTGATTGAAATGACTAAAAAGGATGCTCCCATTATTGCCATGAATCAGACTCAGATTTGATTGTGTATTATATTATTGAATATGTTCAGCATAAAATGCCTTGCATTTCACTGTGTAAAATGGTAGGCAGGGCATCAGCTGAAATGGGCCATGCACTGAGTCATTAGACAATGTGTCTGATTTTTACTGAGTACCTGTATTTCAATGGCAAGTTTAGCTCTTCTGATGGGAAGCAGAAATGTTCAGTAGGTAATATAACAAAATCAGCTGGTTATTTGATGGGGCTGAAAAATGAATGACCTTTTTAGTTCAGTGAAGGATGAATATTTTTGAATGAAGCTCATCAGATTCATAAACCCAAGACTGGAAATCTTTCTTCTGAAAAGCATTACCCTTATTTTCTAGAAAACTCCCAGTGTGCTGGCTGTGAGCCTAAGATATGGTACCTTGTTTTAATACAAAAGCGAGGATCAAATGTGTTACTGGAGTGCATTTTAAAAAGACATGAATTAAATAGCTAATTTAAAAAGCTTTGGTCTCTGGAATCTATTTGAGAGATACCATCTCAAAGTTTCTCAATACAAGGTTCTTGAAGTTACAACTTTAGAATAGTGAATGTTTAAGAGTATAGATACCTATCAACAGATGATATTAATGTTAATATGCTTTCATTATTGGTTTCATTATTGGTTTCCTTAATTGGTTTCTTCTCCTTTTAGAAGTCATGTAACTAGATTCTGCTCACGTGCAAATCTTTAAATCAAGAATTTTCCTGTGGGTAATCACGTGTTGCCCAGTCATTTCCCTTCTTAGAGGAGGACTAAGTTATGGATTCTGTGGATAATTTTCAGATTCTTATCATTACCAGATTCTTATGGATTCTTCTGGATTTCTGGCATGAATAATTTCCAAATAGGGTGGTACTTCTTCCAAATTGATTTGACTCTGTGTGATTCAAAGTAGCCATGTGCTTGCTCTACACTCCCCAGGTCCAGTGTTATGTATAGGTAAGGTAGTTTGGATTGTTTAGGAAGAGAATAAGGGAAAGGAAAAGCGAGATTATGGAACCCAACTGCGGGATAAAGCTGTTTCTAGCTAACCATGAGGTTACACATCAATGGCAGCCTAGCAAACAATGCAAGCCCACATTCCTGTGAAGCTGTGTGATCTTTAGTGCTGTTGAGTGCCAGCTGCAGGAGCCCATCGTTTCCCAGGAGCTGGTGGCCAGCTGCCCGGGAGCGGCGCTGTGTGTGCTGCCCTCCCGAGGCCCAAGTGACACAAAGGAGTGGCACAGCCCAAGGTGCAGGTGTGCCCTCAGGCAGGGAGGGCTCTGTGCTCCTGTGCCAGCGGTGCCTGCACACATTGTACCCTCATCAGCATGGGGTGTATGTTGTGGGTCTGGGTGCTGAACCAGCAGTGCAGTTGTGTGGCCATCTCTAAATATTCCATGATTACAACTCTCATTGTCATCACTTGTTGGTGTAAGCGAGAGGGAGGGTGTAATAAACTTGTGTAATTTGTTTTCTACTTATTGTCAAGTTCTCCCACTTGTAAATAACACAAATTAAGCCACATCAGTAATCCAGTCAATGTGCACTATAGCAAATCTTACCCGTGTTTCTGAACTGGGCTGCAGATCAAATTGGAGTGCACTTCTAGATTGACAATAGCACGCATACTGAACATCATGATTCTTTTGCATAGTGAGAAACATGAGAAGAAATGTTAAGTTCATTATGTAATTATAGAATGGTTTGGATTTTAAGAGACCTTAGACATCACTTAGTTCCAATCCCCCTGCCATTGGCAGGGACATGTTAAATTTTGTATATTTTTATTTTTTAAATCTAGTAATTAGTATAGCAGTATTCAAAGTAGTCCAATTTTAAGTTTTTGTCCTTGGATTTAATCTTTTTTCTATGTGTCTGCTTTGAGATTGATTCTGCTGCTTTTTTATATCACAGTGTTTTTGTGTGAAGTCACTTGAAGTTCATTTTTAAAACCCAATGAAATAAGACTTTGTTGTCTTCTTGGGATTGTTGAATAAGACTCTGTACGTATTTTGTGGATATTGTTACTCTTATTCATGACATATATATTCGTAGATGAAAAGCAAAGTGAATAGCTATCATTGAAATACCTTTCATTCCAAGAATATCTGAAACTCCCAAGGTAATTCAGTGGGGCAACACCAGAGTTATTATTGCAGAATTTATCAATAATTTCTTTAACTAGGAAACTGTTTTTTCAACACCAATATCTGGATAAACATCTGATGTACCAAGTGTGAATCTTAAGCTTCAGGGAAAGATTTCATTGATATTTGACTTACAATGGACTAGGTACTCTATCAACTACAGTCTCAATCTGACTTCTTTCAAATGGGCCCACAAAATTCTTGAAATCTGTTCAGAGCAGATATATAGTCAAGTCTTTTATGCTGAAATGCTCTTAAATCCGCTGAAGGAAAAAAATTTCTGGGCTGAACTCACATCTCCAGAAGTTCTAAGTATTTTTAGTTATTGAAATGATGTAGTCATCTAAGTTTTGATTGGGACAGAACAATATTTGCATAGGACTTGTGCTACTGAATTCTGCTCTGGAAGCTGGAGTACTGACTACATAGCTGGCTTGACTTTTGGCAATGCCTTTTGGAACAGTTAATCCCACAAAAGTACTGTGCAATGTATGAACTTATGCATTATATAGCAGTAGTTTATTAAGTACTATTTAATTTGTGTGTACCTTGCCAAGTCTCTCCTTTGGCTACAATTTCAAAAAAGAAGTCCGAAGTCAGCAAATATGAACTTTCTGACTTTAGGCATTTACAAACCTAAAAATTAGAAGAATTTACTTATTTAGGTGGGAAATGCAAATGAGTGTGTTAGAGTAGAGCTGGAGCAGAAAGCTTTCCCAGTGCCTGGCACTGGGGCATTGGAGAGGTGGTTCTCATTGCTCCCTTACAGGGAATGCCTCATCTGTAATATCCCCCAGTACAACCTTTGGCACTTTTGTGATGGACCTGATGCAGAGTTCTTCTCATTGCACAGAGCTACTTGGAAGGAGGAGAGGAGGAAGGGCCTGAGTTTCTGGTGCCATCACTGTAATGAGAAATAAATTAGATGCAAGGAGCATTTGTGTTGGGCCTTATGATTTTTAGCTGTTGTGCTGTGACTAATGCTTTTCCCCACTTTATTGTTGCTGAAATCAATGGCAAAACTCCATTTATATTAAGAGCACATGACAAGGTCCAGAAAAAGTGAAAGAAGCAGATGACTAGCAGTAATGGATATAATTGGGAAAAACCAGTCCTATCAAAGGATATATTCAGGGCTGATTTAGAGCACTAAGATCATTCGTATCAGACTCAAAACAAGATAAAGGCAACAGCTATTAAAGGCACATCCACTGTGCACACAGGGACAGAGGGAAAGGGTCTTTTCATTCATTTTAATGGGGGGGGGGGCAGTGAATTCAGATGGTAGTTATGTAAATTATCTTGTAATTGGTAAACAGGAGTATTTCTCTGCCCATATTTATTTTTTGAGATTAAACTTTTGCTTCTGCAAACAGTGTCCTCAGGCTGGTACACAGCAATGGGCATCTGTGCTTTTTCAAATCATTATCACTAGATTAGAAATTTTGGCTGAAATTCTGAGTATTGAGTACTAGCTTGCAGCACCTGGTTTCAGTTGATCCACATTAGGTTTGGGTACTATCCCTTCTCTGCTTTGTTGTTGTCTACCATTTTTGAGCCTTTCTTTCACTGAAGCAGCATTTCTTTTCCTGGGAAAGCTCTCCCAGATGTGCTCTGCCTTCTGGATTTTCTTGTTCTTGGCAAGGGGCTGCCTGAGAGCTGCAGAGCAGCAGAGCTACCTGTGCTCCTGGCTCATGTGCTGTGCAGAGGGATTGTCTCATAGGTCAGGGATGATCTATTTATGAAGTTGATTTGAAGTTGGCCTCGCTTAATGTGATCTCAAACACTGCTCTGACATTATGAAGTGGCTGTAGTCTTTTTTCCAAATGTGTGCAGGGACAAGTGCTTGGTGTAGCCATGAAGCTGGACTGCAAGTATAGAGGGGAATGAAGCTGGGATGTGAGCAGGTTAGCTATTTGCCATCAGCTTTTGTTGTGGCTCATTTGGGACCTAAGTCACACAGTTCAAGCCACTGTCTTTCTTGGTGTGGTGCGGTGCTACTGTGTTCAAGGAGTATAGGAAGATGCTGTTAAGTGTGGGACTGTTGGGTAACCAGATTAATGCCTCTACCTCAACATTCATGTCCCCTGCTTGGTTTAGAGTGATGCAAGGCCAGAATCCAAACTGCTCTTCTGTGACAGTGTTGTGCAGGGGAGCTCAAATGCTTTGAATCATTGCTTTTAGCTTGGTCAGTCAAATGTATCAAATGGCTAAATTACAAGTGATGCCAGAAGCCTTGATGGGATCCCCAGTATTTATGTCTGCCCAGTTTGTAAGTTGCATGGGCACTGTGCTCTGCAACCCTGAATCAGCAAGAAAGTTAGTTTAAGAGTTGTGTGAATAAAATGAAACTGTAGTGTGAACACTAAAGAGGAAAATTATTTAAACATGTAAGCAATAGAAAGATTGACATGAGAAAACTAGAGATGTCAGGAGACAAGGAAAATCTGCAATCCAGCTTATAGCTAGCACAGATCTTGGGTATTTTTACTTTTAACTGGTGGTTTAAACCCTGTCTGTTTGTGGATCCCAAACCATATTTCAGTGGAGATACTGTGATCAGTATATTTATTGTAATTGACTAAACCTAAAAATGCATGACCTTAGTTTCTTCCCTTAGAGTCCTTAGAAGCAGTTTCTGGACCTTGAGGATTCATGGCTTAGAATTAATGGCTTGCTTTAACTCAGGAGGATTGCTGACTTGCAAAACAACTCAGTAGAAACAAGCAGAGATACGTAAATTTAATTTCCAGTTGCTGGTTAATTAGAAGAAAATGTCCTGTATCTTGGGGAGAAAAAGGACAGGACATGGCACTTGGCCACCTCTGTAGCCACAGTTCTTGGCCTCTGCAGTAACCTTGCAACTCCAGCTGTTCTCTCATTGTGCCTGGCTGTAGCTCCCTGCCCCACGAACTGTGTTGATACAAGTGTTGTAATATTATGCCATAAATTAGATCAGTGAGTGGGGGGCTGAGTTATAAATAATCTGCTTTGAACCTGGGTTATGTCACCGATCTTGTGAGCACTGGTCACGCGGCCAGCAGGCAGGGCGGGCACCTCGGGGGTGTGCGTGGGGGGAGGAAGGGGCTGAGTGCCTGGCACACAGAGGCAGGGCTGGCAACCTGTCAAGCAAGCTTGACATTGCAACTGTGTACTGTAAAATAACATGTTAGGGTGCTGCATGTTCAAATGTGGGCTGCTATAGTGCTGTGGTTGGGTCCCTGGCATCAGGCATGGGGAGTAGGTGCTGTAGAGCTGAAGATGAGGGTGGCTGGCCCTGAAAGGCAGGTTGTATGTGAAAGTGTCTAACTGCTCCACTGCAGGCATGAAGGGCAAACACACGGTGCTCCAGCAGACTGAACAGGGAGATGCTGCTGCTAACCTCTGGAGATGGTAGGGCAGAACTGTGCCTTGCCTCCCTGCCTTTCCTGGGAGCCACATCAGGGGTGCACATTGTGCAGATGCAATTTCTACTCTCAGGGATGCTGAGCAATATTCCCAGGCTGTGCTTGGTGAGATGGCCAAGCTGTTGGAGTTCCCACGGAGGGGATGCAGGTTGATTCCTTTCTTGGCTGTAGATTTCCTTGCTGTCAGTGCAAGTGGGCGTTGGAGGGGTAAAGTCATGGCCTAGCTCAAATCTAGCTCTTACTGCTGGATGAGGCTGAGAAAAAGGTGGGCAAGAAAGCCCTTGGCTTTATAACCTCCTAATGAGAGCATTCTGATTAAAGTGGTCGTTAGCTCCTGCTTCAAGGACTGTTAGGCACTCTGTATAATGTAATCATCCCCCCAGGAGTGAAGCAGCCACATCTTCCAGGTTGCACTTCCTGAAAGTGTTCTTGTCCCAGCATCTGTAACATCGCCCTGGCTTTGGCAGGGCGCTGCTGCCTGTTAGTGGTTGATGGGTCATGGGGAGAATGACGAGGCTAGTAAGACGTTTTGTCTATGTTAATGGTTGAAATTGGTAAGTCAACCTCAACAGGGCTCCAGATTGAGTCAAAGGTGAGAACAAATAAATTTCCAATCCTTTATTTGGGGCATTTGGTCCTGAGACTTGTGAGCACAATCAAAATAGCTTGACAAAGGTGCAGCTGAAACTGCTGCCTTGTACAACTCTGCACTGTCATAGGATGAAGCAGTTATAAAAAAATTCTGTAAGAACCACATTTAAGAGACAGAATAATTAATATTTGGCAAATAACGTGTGGAGGTAGTAATCTTTACTGTGTAATAGCAGTATATCCATTATTGAAAACTGCTGAGAAAAAGCAATCTACAAATGCTGTGTACGGACATTTCTTAAATTGTGCTTTAATGCTGGAGAAATTAGTAGGTTTTCAGTCTTCTTGGCTTTTGACTTCTTGTGAGTTATTTGGCTGCTTTTCTACATTCAGATTTCAAAAAAATGATGTTAAAATCAAATGCAAAATACAGTTCTGTTCAGAGACACATAAGAGCAGTAGTGGCTGTTGTCCAGGAGCATTTAGCACCTGCCTACCCAGTGCAGTGCCTAACGAGGTGGGTCCCAGAGACAGCAGAACTGCATTAGCACCGTGCTCTGCCTCTGCAAGCCTGCCCTCCTACTCATCAGAACTCCCTGACCTAAAGAAAAGGTTGCAGTCTTGTGTTTATACCCTTTCCAGGACTGGAGTGGTCCGATTTCTCTTTAAAATTAATTTTACCATCTGTAGTGTCTCATGCTTTCTTTTACTGATGTCTTCCTCTCTTTCTCCAAAGACAAGTTTTAACACAAGGTGAAGGGGATGTTTGTGAGTAATATCAGTAGCAACAATGCTGGTCTTGAAAGCCTCTCTATGATGTTTGACCTACTGGAATAAATTGCTGCATTGTGTATCAATGCTTTTTTTTTTCCCTTAAGGGTACTTTCCATATGTGATTACTCAGCCTTGTTTCTGTACCTCAAGAGTTTCTGTACTTAAAATAGCCATACTTGAGCTTAGTTTTGCATAGTTGTTCTCTGGTAAGATTTCAAGATGCTGCAGTTGATATTTTGGGTTTTTTTTAATGTTTCTGAGGACTGGCATGCTATTACATCTCAGTCCTACCATGGCTGGTCTCTTGTGGAGAAGAAAACCGTACAAATGTTTTAGAAGAGGATGAGGAATTTCCTTATATTTAAATAGCATGCTAGAATCTGCACCAGAAATTAATATTATTCATACATTTATTTATATTATAATTATAAAAATGAACGGTATGTTTATACTATTATATACAATATATGTTTATATTAATGTATATTATTTGTGACTCTACTTGTTTTTCTTGTGCTGCCTGTCACTAGCATTGCTCACCTGGAAAATCATTTGTCTTTACCATACAAACTCTTGCCATTTACCCAGGTTTTGTTTTTTAAGGAAGTGATTAATGCTCCCTGTCAAGACCAGTCTGTTGCTGTTGGCTTTTTATGGAAGCTTGTTTCATTCATGCATCTATTCCTGTATATGAAGTTTGTCTTCCTTGGCTTATTTCTCTTCAGAGCTAGATCCTCTAACACAGCTCAGTTGCAGTTGTCACACCTGTGCTCAGAAAAAGACAGTGTTGAAGGGAGGGTTTTGCTTTGGGTTGTACTGTGAACAGCATGACTTTTTCTTGCTAAATCTACCAAAAGACACAAAACTGAGGGGCTGCTGTGGGACTCTGCTGACACCTTGTATCCCAGAGCAGTTTGTGGAGTGACATCTCGAGTCTGTTGCCAAGTTGGAGGTGTGATACTGTGATTTTGGTTCATCTTAGGCTTGTGTTTATTGAAAGTAACTACAGGCTCAGGCTATTTGCTGACCTCTTTTAGGAGATGTGCTGATAATGGCAGATACTGACTCTAGCAAGAATCCATCCTTAGAATTGATGTCCTTGTTTTCAGCGTGAAGAAGAAATCATGCAGCAGTGTCTGTAAAAGTTGTTTCTCTTTAATGTTCTGTTTCATATTTTTGAAGCACTTAAGTATTTGGGGCTATGAAACGTCCACTTCTGGAGTCCTAAATTAGCTATAAAATGATACTGATATCTCAGTTGTTGAAATTTAGTAGAGACTATTGATAGTGGAGACTAATCTAACTGTCCATGTTTCATTGTCCTTGCTTTCCCATTTTGTGCCTTTTTACTAAAAACATAGCTGTGATCTTTCTTGGTAATCTTTAGTTGCCTATTCTGGTTCCATGAATGTTGACTAGATTTTTTTAAAATTTATTTTTATTTCCTATTCCTGCCTCACAAGAGGTAACTTGCATTACTACTTCTGTTGCCACTGTTCTGTTCTGTTGCCATTTAATCAGGTGTTTTGGACAACACCTGACTAAATTGATCTATACCTGTGTTATATCTGCCTGGCTTTTGGCTGTCCTCTCATCTGCAGACTTGGCTAACAAGTTGATTCCTGATAAGACAGAGCTCTCAGTGATGGTGGGCTCTTAGCAGGGGTCTGTTATCTTTGCTGGCTGTTTTCCACTGACAGCTATTTCCTTCCTTACTTCCAAAACTCATTAGCATTTTTTACTTTGAATGTTCTTGTGAGGCTAATATTTATTTGTTTTATTCTTTGAATTTACACAGAACTCTGCTAGCTTTAATTAACAGGAGTCCATCTGTGCTCTCGGAGCCCTGATGGTAATTAAAATTAAGCATCTCTACATTGTCCAAAGCAATATATAGAACCAAATTTTTCAAAACATTCCTGGAGATGTCTGTGTGTAGAGGTTTCTCCTGCTGGCTTCCCTTAGTTTGTGGTGTTGTAGTGCAATCACTGCTGTGAATTAAGCATGTATTGTAACAGCTTTGCCTGCTGCTTCTCTTCAAAGCTTAACAGTTTTTATACACACTTCTTACACACAAAGCAGTGGCATTTCCAAGGCACCCAGTGCCTGCAGAACAAATTCACTCCCGGTGGGGCAGGAATAGGCATGCCAGAATGATCCCAGCAGGGCCCCAGTATTGCTGCTCCTACAGCTTTCTGATCTGGACCAGCATGGTGTTGCAGTTGGGCCAGGGTTAGTGGTAGGGTCAAGAGATTCAATGACCCTACAGGTCCAAGATTACTGGTGCTGGAATAGGTATGCCAAGGTGATTCTCCCACGGTCTTCCTTTGTGTGGGTTTTTACCATCTTGAATAAGGCTTCCTGGGTTTTTTACAGTAGTAGTAGTTCACATTATATACTGGAGTTCACACCCTCTGCCCAAGGGAGAGCTGCTCCTGTGCCCACAAGCCCCTGTGTAATGGCAAGGTAAAATAGTGATAAGTGCTAGTTTTGTTTTAGTTCATCCCATGAGCTGTGCCGTTAAATATTGTGCTGATAGCTTGCAGGAGGCCTATCAGAGGAGGCTGTTTCTGGAGCTTGTGTGTTCCAACCTGCAGAACCAGGCTCCTGACCTGTAGGATACTGAACTCTCTAAACCCTTATCTCAGCTTTCACCCTGAACCTAGCCCTCCCCAAACCTGATACCACGGCTGGTCCGGATCAGAAATCTGTAGGAGCAGCAATGTTGATGTCCTGCTGGGATCATTCTGGCATGCCTTTTCTAGCCCTAATGTTCTTGGAGTTGTAGTAGATTTGACTCTCTCAACCCTAACAGTAATCCTAACTCTCATCTTAAACCTAGTAAAGAGCAAAACAATTATTTTTCCCCATTCAGTGTCTTGAGTTCTAATGGTCTTTTTCTAATCATGAAAAGGAATTGCTTTTTATTAGTTGATTCTCTCTCTTCATTCTCATCTCAAAAGCTGCAGAATGCTTTTTGGAAGCTATTATTAGGTGTCAGGGATTATAGTTTTTTTTCTATGTTGCCAACTTGCTCTAGGAGTATTGATTCATTTGAACCTCGTTATCTCTGTTTTGAGAGGCCTCATGGCAATGAAGGAGTGGGAAGATGATGGGTTTAGTGCACCATACACTGTACTAACAACCTCACGTGAGGTGCCTGCTGCCTGTGTCTTGAGACATGTGTTTAGGTAAGGGCAGTCTCCAGAGAAAGTTTAGTCCTCTTTAATCAGGTAGAGCAGAGGTTGCAGGGCAGAAGGCTGGAGGGATAATTTCAGGGCACTGGTAACCTTTATTGCCTCAGCCTTGAGACTGGCTCCGTTCACAGGGGAACTGTACAACCAGCTTGCCAGCTTGTATTGTGACATTGGAGATAGCACAAAATAAGCAGTGTGATTAATATTGCTTAATGGGGACTTTTAATCTTTAAGGTAGGTCACTGTACTGGTGAATTGCTGGTAAGGGTAATGGGAGTTATGGTGACAAGCAGATCCCAAGGATTGGGCTTTTTTGTGCCATAGGCTGTTCATATCTATTTTGAGATTTGAAGCTACTAGTTTTTCCCTGCCTTTAACACATGTTGCCAGACAGAGTATCTTATAACCCAGGTGCTCTCAACATTATTCACGCTGAAGTTTTCTTCTGGCACTTGAAACTGTGTGCCTACAACCTCTTGCACCCATTTGCTTTTCTGCTTTCGGAGGGACAGATTTGGGGAGCAACAGAAGAGGAGACTGAGGATAGAAAAAAAGCACACTAAATACCTGAGATACAAATGGGAACAGAGGTTTTAACCAACTGTACCTCAGAGTTTAAGGCCAAGTATTTTCAAGTTGTTAGAAAGGTGTCAAAAGGCTGGTAACACAAACTTAGAAGCTATTTTTTTTCCAGTTACTGTTTAAAATCATTATGCTTCTGACTTGCAAATCTGGCATAGGTAGTGTATTGATTTTCATATTTAAAAATATAAATTGTGTAATTCTTACACTGGTAGGTCTGGCATCCTGCACTTATTAGGCATAAAAGACAAAATTCATAGGTTGAAATGATGTATTTTATTGGAACGTCTGATCCAGCTGGAAGAAAGTTGGAAAGTATTTGGGCACAAGGTCTCCACATAAGGTTTCACAGACTTACTGTAGACTTCAAGCTAAGGACATTAGCTGAAGAACTGTTGCACTTGCTGTAACTTGCCTGTATTAATCAGCTGAATAATTTTAAGGAAATTTACAGGCAGTTGTAGATATGTAAAAGTGCTGTTTTCTGGAAGACAATTCATGTGACTGTTTTGGAGGGCTGAATATATTTTACAAGCAGGCATAATTGCTGGAAAAAACCCTTCAGATAAAAGGACTTCCAGCTTGTTTTTTAAGGACCATAGACTGCTTCTAGAATAAGACTTTAGGATAATTCTACAAAAATAATTTGTTGGCCAAAAGTAGGATTGACTGAAACAGTCCATGTTTTATTTGTCATGGCTCAGAGAACTCTTCAAGAGACCTCTTATGTTTGGACCTTCTGAGAAAATTGCTTTTCAGCCAAATCTGAGCCTGTGAATAAAAGCAGAATAAGCACTGCAAGTTCGTAATCCCACATTAAATTGTCAGTCATAGTCAGTGTTACCTTCTTCTATTTTTTTTCTTCCAATTAACTACATTGTGGAGTTGTTGGAACATAGGGCTGATTCCAAAGTGGGAAGCATTTACTTGTAAAATAGCATGTATGGTGAGTATAAGGCTTGGGGTCTGAGCTGTTAATCCCACTCACAAGAGGAGAATTTGGAGACAGAAATCACTTGTTTCAGCATGTGCTTGGAGGACCTACTCATTACTGGGGGCTTTCCCTTTGTAGTTATTTCCCCACCACTGAAGGGAAAAATGTTTAAATGTACTTCAATGCAGCCTAACATGGAGGCTGGTAGCACTAGAGCTAGCAGTAAATTAAAAAAGCCTCACTTTTGCGTGTGTATTTATGCAAGACAAGTACTGAAGTCAGAACGGTACCTGGTTCAGTTTCCTCTGTGAGTCCATGTAAAGCATGAGAAGAAATATGTTCAAGTATTTAAACAATGTCATCTATACACTGTTTTCAGACTTTACAATACTGTTCCCAGATTAAAAAAATAACAAGACTCAGCAGTCTGACTCCACTTAGAGTGTTAATTCCTAATGCAAGCAGCTGAATCATGCTAGATATGCTAGACAAGACACTTTCAGAAGAATACTCTTTGGTCCAAACCTAACCCTGTGGTATGTTTCTGTGCATGGAACTGATTTTGCCCTTATATAGTTTTCTACCCCGTTGTACATTGTGTAAACTGCTCAGCTGACTGAAGGTGGTTCTGTGCTTGTAAGGAATCACAGCAGAGAAGTCCCTCTGAGGAACTTCAGGAGGCTGCAGCAATGATGTGGGACAATGCCCTTTGGTAGCTGTGTGAGACACTGCAGATTCTCCTGGGTAGGATTGCCTGTTCCAGCAGCCCTGTGTCTGGAATTCCTGGGAACACAAACCTGACAGGCAATACATCTGGTCTGGGATCTAGGCTCAGTCTCTCAAAACCATAAAATTATCACGAAGTTACTCACCCGTTGTGAAGTGTTTTGGAGGAATGTCTGTATTTGAACTGTTTAGCATCTGTGTGTTTTACTTTGTGGAAATATGTAAAAGAAGAGAGAGGCACCCTGGAAGAAGAGGTGGAGAAAAGATGAGTAAGGGGAATTAAACTGAAGTAAAGGAAAGAGGCTGAGGGCTGCAGTATTGCTGGAAGGGAATTTGTTGATTGACCATAAAGTCTTGTGAACAAGTACACTGCACGTACACTGTTGTAGTTTGCAGTGCATCCATTTCCTCTCCCTCCCTTCTCTCCAAATAATGCTGCACATGGCCTTGCTGAGGTTTGACTGTTTGCTTTGTGGCTCATTCTGGATCTCTTTAAGGTCCTGCATAAAAGTAGATATTGTGCTGCTTGGTTGAGCAGATGAACTTGCATTATTCTGGATGAATTTGTAAGTCTAACTTCACTATTTTTGAGACTGTGAATCTGCAGTGTTCCCTTTCAGTAGAATAAAGATGTTCAGATAGGGATAGTGTGATTTACTATGCCTATAAATAATTGGTGAGAGGCAACTAAGAGAAATAATGTGGGTTTTTCTCTGCCAGTTGGGGTCTGAAAGGCAAAAGTTGCAAATAGTATTTCTTTATGATACCAAAAAGCATAGTTCTTCCAGGTTTGTTAGAACAAAGACTATGGACGTGAAATATTCCCATCCTTCTGGGTTGCTGACAGATTCTTGGTGTTATGCTTGTGTGGGATCTGTATCAATCCCACATACCTCCCTGCAGTGCTACAGAAACTCTTCTGTGCCTCAAAGCAGACCTGGCCTCGTGGTCACTATTAAAAGCACTGGGATTAAGGCAGTAGGGGGGCAGGAGGTAGAGCTTTCCACAAGGCATGTCTAAATACTTAATACCATAACTCGGCATCACATGTTTCTCACCTTCATTCTTCATTCAAGTCCTTTTAAACACGATCAAGGGCATGTTTCTTTGCTTTATCTAATTGAATTAGGTCGTTAGATTGAAATTAGCATACAGTAAATTGGCAAAGCAGCAATTGCCTACAATAACAGAGCCTGGGCACTAAGCACCGCTCAACATTTTTTCCTAAAAAGAAAAGCCACCCTTAAAGCAGAGAAAGTGAGCTGAATTTGCAAAAATGTTACCTTTTATTCCTTGCTGGATCCTCTGAGATTGCTCCCAAATCAACGCTCTGCAGAACAATGGAGCCATTGTCTGTGGGCTGGCAGCAGCATTTGCACAGCTTGCCTCAATGAATATTTTGTCAGAATGGTTTCTGCATTGCCAAACTATGCTAACCCCCACCCCCCAAGTTGGAGCTAATTAGTAATGCATAACAGAGGAAGTGGCTTTGTTTCTTGTCCTCTCCCCGAAAGAATCATTTGACCTGCTAACAGATAACTTTTGGGACTCTGGGAAGAACAGGCCACAAAAATGTTTTTCTTACAGTAAAGACGCAGCAGGAGGAATTGACTGTTTTGTAGAGGCTATCTTGGGATTGTTTGCTTGCCAAACATCAAATATACCATGGAAAACTGACTTTGTTTCCCCGAATTTTCCTTTTTGTCCCCTCTGTTTTTTACAAAATTGGATATACTTATTATAGTTCTACTGTAAAACAAGTATTTCACAAGCCCATGCTCTGTCACACCCACCATTTCTTAGTTTATCGTCAAAATTCATCTGATTTGTTTTCTTCCTTTCTCCACCCACACCACAGCATCCCTGTGAAATCTTTTGTGGAGGCCACAGGTTTCTGAGCCCTTTAGATGAGCTCTGACAAAAGCATTATGAGCAATACAGTGGCCTCCTCCAGGCTGTGTCTCTTCTGAAGATGGCAAAATATAAATAAGCTGTTTGCACAATCCCAGATTCATTCCTGTTTTATAGCTAAGAATGGCTCAAGTAAAAATCTAATTTACAACGTAGTCTGAGGGAAATGCTTAATAATGCACCAGGGAAGAGAAAATGGTTAAGGGGGAAATGACAACAAGCTCGAAAAACATCAAAACTAATGTATGCTGTGAAAATCCACAAGAACTGAAGCAGACAACATAATTTATAAAAAATTATATAGGTTTTCTCTTTCCTTGAAGGAAGAGAGATACTCTGCATTAATGTTGTCCTGAACAGAGCCCTTTTATCTTCTAGGGCTGATTTTGTATTCAGTGATATTAGAATAATTCTAATTCAAATTAAAATTACTTGTTGTCTTGAAATCACCTAAAGATATGTTTGGCCCTAATTTCTGATAACTTATTCTTCACATACTGCATTTCATCACTGAGCATTGTGCTCTGTTGTAAGCTGCATCCTTTTATTCAGGGGAAGTCTGACCACCATCTCAGGCCAGAATAATTCAGTAAGGTTGCTGTTGGTTTTGCCAGCAAAAGTGAGAAGTCTCACTTTCTTCCTTTATTAAAAGTTCCAGCTTTTGGTGTTACTGAGGAGAATGAAATGGTTACAGCAGTAAACTGTCGCCTTGCTTTCCAGCATTCTAGCTTTGGAGCCAGAACTTTCACACAAGCAAGGCGACATCAAACCTGAGTAGAAACTCTGCAATTGTTGAACTTCTCATAACTGGTCCTTGGCCGTATTTGTGGGTCTCTGGAAATTCATTATTTGTGAAGTATGTTGCTTAAATAGAGAAATGAATTCTGCGTCTCATAGACATCATCAAACTGGGTGAAACTGAATATGTTAAGTTGTAATTGTTTTCTTCGTTATATTCTTTAGTATTTTTAATTAGAGTGTTGATGGACAAGTCTTCTGTTACTGTCTTAGCATAGTTAAAGTCGTCACATGCACTATTCTCATCTTCTCTTTCCATGACTTCAAGGCTTCTATTAACTTAGCTATTATTTCTATTTAGCACAATTTACTGAGAGCTTTTGTAAGACATGAAACAATTTTACTGAAATAGCTGTTTGAACAACAAAAGATGATGACGAAGCTACTCTGTAAAATACTTCCCTGAAAGCAGTTTTGGGTTTGCTTTCTCAAGTAAATCTTTCTTCAGCACAGCCTAAAGGCAGTGTCAAAATATGCTTGACTGCTTCAAGTTTTTGATCTTGATAGGAGAATTATCAGAAACAGTTCAGAGGTCAAAATAATCATGGAATTAAGAGAAGGGGTGAACAGTGATAGTGATTGAGAGCGTGACACTCCTATTACTGGTAAAAACTAAGATTAAAATGAGAGATTTGCTTCTAAATAATTATATAAGGTATATATTGCTTTGATGGCATTCTTTAAATTCATAACATTTTCTACATGAAGCCTGCTCTATGATGTCTGAAAAGGTTGATTGTAAATTGGTGCCTTCTCTGAAGAGCTGGAACGCTTTAGGGATCATGCTTAAGCAATTAGACTTGAAATCTTAGTCCTGGTGTCAGGATCTGGGAAACAGGAGCAGTGTCATCTCTTGCCAGTGGTGATTGTCTCTGGACTGCAGTGATGCTACTGGCTCAGACAGTAAGGCACTGTGTAGGACCCTGGAATTATGATCTGATGAAAAGGCTGTTGACCATACACCAAATATCTTGTCCATCCCGCAGATGGTCTCCCTCCTGTATAATATGGCAAAGAATTTATTTTCCATTTATTACATTTTATTCAAGGGAATCAGTGTATCTCACAATAGTTCTGTATGCTAATTCTTCTGTCTGCTTGTAAATGTATTTTGTGATAAATTCATGGAGACAGAAATTGCTAAAGGCTGTTTCAGGAAAAGTAGTTAGACACAAGACAATTCTCCTGTTTGCTTTGCTTTCTGATTGCAAAGCCTGGCTTTCAACTATGCATACTATTCAAGAATTTCTCCTCAGTGTGTAGCCAGTCACACGAGGCAGTGTGCTTTCAGGGGAGGTTCTTCAGTAGCTTTATCCCTAATACCAGCACATATGGGAGCTTTTTGAGCAGCTCTGCAGGAATGTACATCATCTAGCTGGACCATATGTTCATAAGGAACAGGAATGTAGAAGTCTTCCAGTATTTTTCAGGCACAATTATTAAACTGTTTCCTGTTTTTTTCAGTTCAAGTGATCCATTGTGGCATTAGCATCGTGGGGGGTTGTGATAATGTGTCCAGGGTCAGTTTCTCTGAGGAAAAGAAAGATGAAGATTTTAAGGGATTAGTAGGAGCATACCTTCAAACAAGGGTAGAACTGATCCTCATGAAGACTCAAGGGCAACAGCTGTGGTAAAGCTCCCCTCTGAAATCAGCCATGCTTTTGAAGCGTGGTCTGAGCTATTGAGAGCAAATTTGGGCTCCTGAATGGGCTTGTGCAGGCCCTGGTGGATCCCAGGGATCTGCAGTCTTACTGATAGGGATAAGAGCTATCTAGCCCAAAGCTAGTTTGAGTGTTTTCTTATGTACTGCAGACACAGCTCTTGACTGCATTGCAGGTAAACTGTATATATAACTTGATTTATGTATGTACATATTTATTCACCCTGAAACAGAGAAACACAGACTGTGTGCAGCATTATCCTTGCTGTGCAGAGTCTTCCAATGGCAATAAGCTGATTTCTAGGGAAAAGCTGTGCCTTACATTTTCCAGCTGCTTAGTAGGGTATCTTCCAGTTTTGACATTAGCTTGCATCATCTTAAAGATGGGTACAAGCTGATGCACAGCAAAAATAGTTGAGGAAGCTGTCTGTGACCTGTGATACCAAGGCAGTGTGTGATGCTCACAGTGGTTAACATTTGGTGAACTGCAGTCACCTCAGAAAAATTGGAGAGCACAGCGTATGCCCAAACTGTCACTGAGTCTAAGATTTTTAAATGGGCTTCCTTTACTGTGGCCTTCTTTAACTCTTTCAGGGTATGACTGCAATTTCTATTTATTTTCAATGAAGTGGTCAAGTATGTGAAAGTAGTGATATGTGAGGTGCCACAAAAAATAGGGTCATCTGTAGCAAAAAGAGCTAAGTGCACTCCCAGCAACTGGGGGAAGGGGTGGGGGAGGAATAGCAATTTAGCCAGAAGTTCAGAGAATAATTTTGTGCCTTTACCTGCCTTTTTGAAGCTTCTCTGAGCATATGGCAGTGCCAGACTTAAAGTTCAACATGGCTCTAATTAGTGACCGAGGAAAGAAGGTGTAATTGTGTGTCAGCTGGAAAAATGTGCCTTCAAGGACTTGGCTTTGTTGATCTTAGATCTGATTTCAAATTGGCTGATTTGCAAAACAGCCCTTTAAATTTAGATAATGCTTCACAATGACTGTCAAAACAGTAGAGAAACCAAAAAAAGTTCTATATATCTAACCCTGTAGTGTATGTGAAGAGCAGCTCTAGGAGCAGCATGGCTGACTGTTACAAGTGATGTGCCATAGGCATCCAGCTGTGTAGATGTAAGGCTTCTTCCTCTGGAAGCACATGTGCTTCCCTTTGTGTTTGCTGAGGCATTATCCAAACTCAAATACACAATATTTTCCTGGGAATGGAACTGCATTTTTAAACGTTCTAGTGGCCTCATCAAACAGTCTGGAAGAAATACAATTGACTGTTGTATACACTTGAAGACAGAGGAACAATCACACCTTTTCCTAACAGGGTTACATGGAATAGAGATTGGAGAGATAATGCTTGTCCACAGGAAGTGGTGAGATTTTTACGGAGGAGGCCCCCAAGTTGTCCAGTGCAACTTTGTTCCACTGTTCCAGCAGGGAATCTAGTTTTTTCAGATGCATCTGTACATTTATGGGATGATTCAAGCACGATGAGGTTTAATCTGCTGCTCTTTTTGGCTCAGGTTTTGCAAAAATATATTTGCCTGCCTAGGAGTTTTATGATTATTGAAGAGTTGGTAGGATTCAAAGAGAGCAGAGTAGCTCATGGACTGATGCTAGAAAGAGCTGCTGAAAAGCTGGAGTTTTTTGAAATAGTTTTGGGTTTGCCTTTCAATTCAGTTTTTATACTCAAACTTTGTGTATGTATTTATTTTCAATAAAATGGGGAAAAAAATATACTTATTTTGGTATCAATTGATTGTTTTCTTTTTCCCTAGAAACAAAGTAGCGTTTTCGATTATTTTACCACCATAACCTCTGTTCTCTGAAAAAAATCATAGAAATATAATTTCAATCTAGTTGAACACTCATTTTGGACATATATTGGTATTTCTCTAGAGAACCTCATCTGAAAATGTAAAAAAGTTAGGTATTTAAACATCTTCAACAATCCTCATCTACATTTTTTTAAATGTGTGCTGAATTTGACATGGGGCTATGAACATTTTGTTCCCTTGGAACTGCATTTCTTTGGGTTCGGAAATGTATAGAAAGAAAATGCTCCATCATGACTTCCTATTTGATGAGAGGCAAATGGTGCTCTTCATGTGCCCAGTGTTTGTGAGGGGGCATTGCACAGACTTGTGTATTCTGTTATTCCGTGTTACAAGACAAGCTCAAGCTGTGGACTGAACAGACCTTGTCCAGGAGGTCTGTGGGGCTTCCTGGGGCTGCACGTGGTGTTTGGAAGCACCAGAGCTGGAGAAGCAGCCTGGCTGATGATGCAAACTGAGCTGCTATTCAGAGCACTTCTGCATTTGTAAGTTATTAGCTGCAAATTGCTATTGCCAAGCCTGGTCTTCCCCAAGTGTGTACATACGTGTCAACAAATTAGAGCAGGAGAGCAAGACCTGGCACTTCTGGCTTGGCTTACTCCCAAAAAAAAGATCCACCTTCACAGTCTAAATTTCTCTTGACTCCAGAGAAGCAGGACATGAGTTTAATATTCTGGATAATAAACAGGATAGTGGATTAAAACAAGGATGAAGCACCAGACAGGGAATTGTTTGTGCTGCTCTGCTTGTCTCTTCAGGCTTTTTGCCTAGCTGGCCAGCACCCAGGGAGCACGAACTGCTGTGCTTTGCTCCAGGAGAGCAGCAATTGAGGGAAACTGGTTGGGAATTAAGTCCCACTTCCCATTCCTGATGATGAGAGGCACTTACTGAGTGCAGCAAGGGATTAGATGGTTTTTCTAAGGCAAGCAGCTTGCCAGTACTCCAGAGGGAATGGCAGCTGCTTGGGGAAGAGGAGCAAAGCATTGGGTGCAGTGGTGCATAAGGCCAAGCCTGCAGCTGTAACAGAAAATGTTATTTTAGAAATTCTGAACTCATTCAAATAACAGCCTGGCTGAACGACTTCAGCATGTAACGCTGCCACGGTAAGGCACTGTGAGAGACCTGCCTGAAGCACCAGCTGGAGGTCAATAACTAAGGAAGCAAAATAGAGCAGCCTGGGAAGAGGTTTCAGGCTTGATCAGAGACCACTTGAGACGGTGGCTGCATTGGGTGCCCACCTGGGTGCAGAGAAAAGCTGTGGGCAATAGACAGAGGAGCTGCCCTGGGGTATGTGCAGGGGTATGTGCAGACGGGGCACAGAGTCAGTGCTGCACATGAGGTTGTCACAGGCACTCTGGATGTGTGTGATAGGAAATGTACCCACAAGCAAAAAAAGGGGAGAAAAGTCAGGATGGCTGCTGGTGTTCACTATGATGTACTCAAGAATGAAAGGGGAGGAATGGAGCATGGAGAGGGAAATGGGGAAACTGGAATGTTGAAACATAGTGAGTAAGAGGGATTTGGAGACTGAAAATGTCTTGGGATCAAAAAGTACATCTCTGGGAGCTGCTTCTACTACAAATGATCCTGTTCCTCTGTGCCAAAAGTTTCTCCCCTTTGTAAAACAGGGACACTAATAATTATCAATCTAATGTTGTGGGTAGTGTCCATCATTTGTGTGTGGGAAGGCCCAGAGATCCCAGTCAGGGGCTGAATTTTGTTATACCAAGTGTTGTAAACACCAGAAATTCCTGACAGCTTTTAAAATAATTCATGTGCAATTTAAGTGTATTTATGTGCCACTGTAAGAAAGCTGTTAGGAGAGTCCCAGCAATATGCTACAGCTTAAAAAAAAAGGACATGGGTGGGAAGTGAAGAATAACCGTGAAATGGCAAAAATCAAATAAATGAATCTCACAGAGTTTTTAGTCTTAGTTATAGACAGGAAATAAAAGCCTATAGGCAGAACTGAGAACGGTCTTTCCTGACCTTTCAGTGCAGATGAAGATTAAAACCAAATAAGACTTGGGATACTTAGGAGAAAGGGGCACAGAATTAGAATGGATTATGCTGCTCCTGCTGTGAGAATAAAGGTGTTCATAAGTTCCTAGTCTGTAGCTTCTGTATCTTAATAAGGCACATATTGTTAATTATATGATTTGGAATCAGGATTAGATTAAAAGGATTATTTGGTGTCCTATATGCATTATGTAGACAAAATGTGGTATCTGTTTTTGTGGTGTGGTGGTGTTTTTCCTTCTTTTTTCTTTTTTTTTTTTTTTCCTTTTTTTTTCCCCCCAGATGAATAGTGTAGGCAGAGTGCATTCAATCCCAATCTGGTTAGAGGGAGGGTTGTTAAATGGGAAGTGGTTTATTGATTACTGTTTTGGCAAGCTGTGATAGCCTACCTTTATCACTTTGAGAGATTCTTGTTTTACCCTTTCACTTAGTGCAAGGTCATGGAACAATTGATTTGGCATTTGGTACAATTTGCAGTTAAGGGGATGAAAACCATGGGTAAGGAACTAAAATGGTTGCAGTGTTTGTTTTACTTCTTCCTCCTGCTTTTCTCCCTTCCCCAAATGATTACTTGCTGCATTTTCAAGGAAGATTAAAAATCAGATTGTCAATCTGTCTACAAATTTCAGCTTGGTCAAATGCTCAGCTGGACCCAATAGTTTTCTCCAGCAGGTGTTGAAGACAGAATAGGATTTTTCTGTTCTTATCTACATCTTCCCTCCCTTTCCCTTCACTGAGAGAGCAGCAAATCCATATTACATGCTATTATCAAAAAGTGTAAGTCAACATTTGGGGTGTGTACATGGTTATTCTTTATTACTTTTTGGTTTTAATCCTTTATAAGGTTCTTGTGAAACATATCAGCTTTTAAGTTGCAAAACAGTGTGATTTGACTGTCTGAAGATAGAATTTTGAATTTTAAAAACCGGGGCACACCACAAACTAACACTCAACAAACTATCTGTGGCAAAGAAGCTCTATTGTGGTGTTAGATACTGATTTGACATAATCTCCCTCATAATGCTGCATCTTTCTCCATAGGGGATAGTTTGAGCTGTAGTTTGAGGGTTGCCAAAACTGGTGGGGATTTTTATGCAGCATGGATGGGCGGTGGTCTGGTGGCAGCTGTGTTTGGCACTTGGGCCACGACAGGATTCCCCAGCAGCACAGCTGGGGAGGGTGTGCTGCAGGACCAGCCCCCTCCAGTGCTGCTCTGCTGGGGCTGGGCAGGAATGGCCCCACTCCAGCCTGCACTGGGCACCTGAACTACTGCATGGCAGCTGGCTCCTGACAGGGGCAGGCACTCTGCAGAGCTGCTGCTCTCTGTGCCTGGGACTCACAGCACTCTAGGGTGAAATACGTTGTGATGCATATTAGCTAGTGTTTATGATGGCTTATGTCCAGAATATATCATATTGGTATAGGTTCCTATAGGAGACACTCTTCATAGTAATGGAGACAAAAATGAAATATAGACTGCAGAGATGTCTTTCCTTTTTCTTTATGAAGAAGAGTTTGTGATTGGAATAATCTGTCATAGAGCAGATGCAAAAAAACAAACTAAATTCTGCGGTCTGGTATCTAAGATCATTCTAACTTTAAAAAAAGAAACAAACTGTAAAGGACAAATTGTCCTTAGCCCTATTTTCACAATGAAAAATGATAATTCTAATTAAAACAGGGAGAAATCTAATAAACCTTTAGGGCTGATCAGACACTTAAGGCTATCAGCAGCCCAGCTCTTTCTTTGTAATCTCTCTAGGTAAGAGATTGCTCCTTGTGCTTTCTTAAGGAACATTTTCTATTAACAAGCCCTATTTAGAATGTAAAAAGAGTTAATTATATCCAGTGCTTAATGAGTTCTTAGCTTTTGAGTATTTCTCTGGCTGAGGCAGAGAACTGTTGACATATTTCATAGGCAAACAATTTGCTGTTATCTCTGCCGTGTGAAAGACTGCAATTGCTTTACCTTTGTAGGTGCAGGTCGTAGAGCAGAGAGGTGGATAATAGGAGTGGGAATTCCCTCAGAACACTGCTATAAAAAATGTGCTGTGTAAATTCCATGAGAAGTTTCTTAATTTTTGTAGCCTGGCTTTTTTAAGCTACCCCGCTTCAGGAAATGTAGTTGTGTATAATGAGCTACCTGTGCCATGGAGCCACTTACAGAGGAAATGCAGGCATGAGGTGGTAATTCCACTAGATCTGGAAATAAAATGAAGATGCATGATTATTCCTTTACCTCATAATGAAACTGGGCTTGGTGTTTATAATAAAAGATAAGCTTATTAGTATTGCAGTTACTTCATCTTGTAAACTGCACTTGAAGATGTGGGGAAGGCTTAAGCTGTCTGTCATGCCTACCTAATTTTTTCTCTAACAAGAATCTGTGCTTGAGAGCTATTGACTTTCATGCTTTAGAGCTGGAGATGCCCAGCACTGGACAGCAGGGAACCTTTTGTTTTTCATTGATGTAAATCAGGAGTAAAAATCCACAGATGTGCTGACATGGTTAAAGTGAAAGAGAGAAGAATGGACCCCTAAGTTGTTGCTGTTGTGATTTTTTTTTTCTTTTTTCTTTTTTTTTTTTAAGGGATGCTGGCTACTGCAGTGGAAGTCTTAATGTGTGAATGATAATGACAAATGAATCAGGAAATGAATGGAGGAGATCATGTCAGGAAATCGCAGTTAATATCAACTGAAAATAAAATGAGCTGTGTACAGCACTTAACACAGCCAGGAATAAAAAGGACAGGAGCAAATATAGTTAATATGGCTTCTTTCATCATATTTAATTTTTTTTATGGGTCTGAAAGCCTGAAAATAAGCTGGAGGCAGCAGACTTTGTCTAATCCCCAAGCACCTCCCCCTTTTCCAGCGTAACTAGGGGAACCTGGCATTAGTCATCACTGCAGGTGATTGGGGAGCAGGAGGGATTTATGGCTGAGAAGTGAAGGGTTTAGAAGTCAGTCACAATTCATCTAATCACAGCCACTGAACTGACTTTAATTAGAGAGCATTTGGTGTGTTGTTGGCAAGCTTTCCATCTATCATAAACAGACACCAAATTAACAAAAATACTTGCAAGCTCCCTTACCTCCTACAAAAAAAAAAAAAAAACCATTAAAAAGGCAAGTGGCAAAGACATATCTGATAAAGAATTATTACTGGCAGGGATGGGAGAGCATCTATTGATCTGCTTCATGTAGGCATGTCTATAACTCAGATGACTGTGTTAAGATGAAATAGCAGGTAGAGAGATGAGGTTTAGTATTGGGAAAGAAGGAATCTGCCTGTAATAATTATACACATGGGCAAAGAAGCTTTTAAAGCAAATCAAACTGAAGCTTGGTCCAAATTCAACTCTACTATACTCTACTGAGGGCAGCAGTGTTACACCAAGGATGGATTTGCCTTTTAGGCCTTCACAAAGGGGATGGTATTGAGGCTGGTTAAAAGAATTGACAATATAGTGGGTCTCAGGAGGGGGTATTCAGAGCAGTAAAAGCCCTGGCCTTTTTTTGCCAGGCAAGTACTGCAGACAGCGCAAAGGGCTCTGTGTTCCCCTCAGTGCCACAGGGAGGGATCTCCCTTCCTGTGAAAGGGAAAGGTAGTGATGAGAGAGAGAGATGGCAGCCTACCTGCCTATAGGAGTAGTCATTAACACAAGAGGAAATAATCAGCTCTTTGTCTGGAGAGGTGGAAACAGCCAGCAGCCTTACTAACAAATGTTCAGTCAGGTTGTGCACACCTCTGCTGGGACAGGAAAAGGAAGCGGTTTCAAAGCAAGTGCACAGCTCATATGGTAGTGCTATTCTCTGTTTTATTTATGGTTCATAATGCTTTCAACTCTGGCTTCTTTGTCGACAGCTAAAGCAAAGCCCTGCTAGACAAACAGCCTTCCAAAAAATGACTAAAATGATTCTGTTGATTCAGTGAGTGGTCATGTTTTTTCTGATTCAGTCCTATAGCACTGCAAGACCAGGGGACACTGCTATCTGTCAACACTAATAATAAGCTCTTGGTAACTTCCGACAGAGAAGGTGCCTGTCCATCTTTCTGAGAAACTGTAAGAGATGTATTCCTGTGGAGAGTCAGCTGCTTCAGCAAGAAAAATTAGGTTGTTCTAAATGAAATTTTTGTCCATTTCTTTATGCAAGCCTGTAAAGTTATAAGGGCTGAAAATACCACTTCTCTGCTTAAATTTCACTCTAAAAAGTAGAAGTGAAGAGAAAGGCTTTCCTTGGCTCTGCTCCAGTCTCTTTCCCAGCTGAGGTGAACTTGGCTTGGGCCATTTAAAAAAGCATAAAAAGTAAACTCATTTTCTGTGACAACATGAACATCTTCAAGTTTCTGAAGGGTGTAAATTCCAAGAAGGAGGCTTCATTTCCATAATGATGAGCAACATGCTGGGAGCAACAGATTGAAATTAAGGGAAGAAAAATTTAGGCTTTATATCATGAAATATTGTCTTTCAATGGAGCCTATGTGCCACTGGCACATTCTGAGGAAGAGGTAGACCATGCCAGCAACTGGCTCTTTTAAAACTGGGAAAGCTGAAACACTGATCCCCTGATCCTGGCAGTAGCTGGTTGATGGTATGATGGTCTGAGACCAGCACGTTCAGTGAGACTGGGGTTAGAACTGTTTGTGCCTCATGCTGAGTACTGGCATGTGTGGCAGAGATGCTCCCTGGCAGGAGCCATGCAGTGCTTTCCAAGCTAGGGGCGTGCGTAAGCATCTATGGCTTTGGATCTAAGAAACAGCCTGAAAGCTGGTTGTGAAATAATTTCTTTTCAATATAGTATATATTAAATATATTTTATGCTCCCCTTTGGCAGTGGAAAACCGAAGTACCTAGAGGAGATAAGGAGACTTGTACTGGTGACTGTGCACAGGCTTGTTGCAGCAACAAGGTGACAGAGCTGACGGAAAGAGTCAAAACCAGAGTTGCAATAGGAGACTTAAACTGTAATTCCCAACCCTTTTCAAACTTGAGGTAGAGCTCCTTTAGGCCTTGGTGTCTGGCTAGGATCTGTCCACTCCCAGAACTGGTAGCACAAAGCTTCTTCCTCTCAGAGTGTAACTTTTGTCTAGTGAGTAGAGTTTTTGCAAGAGAAGTAAGAAGCAGCCTCTGATGCAATCTGCTCCCACCAGATGGGTCAGTTTTTATTTGTAGTGTTCAGCCTCAGCTCTCTGTTGCTCTGAATGTAAACCCACCATAATTCTATCCATCTGAACACACATTCCCTGGCCCATCTGCAGCTTGTCATCCAACAGGGGCAAAGCAACGTATTTTTGTTGGAGGAAATGAGACCCCTCAGTTATCTAATGGGTGTTGATTTGCACAGAATTGCTTCCAGCAAACAATTTGTTGCTTTATTGAGTAAGACTAGGTGAATTCAAGTTGTCAGTTTCCTAATTAATATTTTGAGTGGGATGGGGATAGGAGGAAATTAAAAAAGCCCCACAAAACCACCACTCCCCCCTCTGAAGGCCAGGAAACAGAGCAGGAATGCATTATACAGCATCTCCTCTGTAATAATGGTTCAGCCAGCAAGAAAACATCAGTGAATAAACCCACTCTCAGAAATGTTCTCCTTTAACTGCTCTTACTAACACCCCAGCTGTGTAACAACACTGTCCTCCTACTCCTTGGAGCACTGACCTTGAGTTCATCTTCTGCTTCAGCAGAAAGGATGTTTCCAAAAGCTCTCACAGCTTCGCCTCCCTGTACCGCAGCGTGGCTGAGTTCAGCTGAGGGCAGGCACTGCCTTCCCCGTGGCTGGGTTGCTTGGCAGCACTGGCAAAGGAGGCCAGATACATGCACAGTGACATGTGGCTGCCATGCCTGTCCTGGTAAACTTTCTAAGCTATATTCCCCAAAATACAGTGAAGAGGAGGCTCCGTTTATACATCTGATCCTCAGGTGCAAAGGAAGGTGGTGCTTTAGGGTGAAAGGCAGGCTGGATATTTTTGGTGCTGTCCCCTTTAAGTTAAAAGTTCAGTGAAATTATTTGATGTTTGCCATCTGAGTTTTTAAATCTCTGAAGTGAAACTGGTCCCCTTCCTTAAAAAAAATGCCAAACAACCCCTGTAAAATATAAAAATGCAAACCAGGTTCCTAGTCAGAAGGATATATTCTCCCAGAAAAGCCAATTGGTAAGTGCATTAGAGAAATTGGCTGCACTGTTCAGGGGTGTGCACTGTTCTTCAGATTGCTGTAAAACCTACTTTAGGTATTTGAATTCAAGGCACTGATGCAAGACAGGAAAAAGCAGCACCACAGAAAGGGAAACATTTACAAGGCAATGGCCACTGTGCATGGCAGGCCCCTTTCCTAACACAAGAATACTGCCTGCTGGAACTAAATTCTCAGGATTAAGTTTTTTACACATAATGCTAAATCTGGAGCTGGGCTAGTGCACAGATGAAGATTTCAGCAGGCAGATCTGAAATTAAGATCATGCTGGTTCCCTATAACTTTCTCCTAAGGTGAACCACACCTGTTTTGCTCACATCTGAGAATCAGGATGATTAGAACTTGGGTATCTCAGGACTGTTGTGAAGGTTGCCAGCAGCGTCTGTGTCATCAGCCCTGGAAATACGGGTGGGAGGATGTGAGAGCTGCCTGGGTGTCCCAGCTGTGGTGCTGGGAGGATTTCCCAGTGCTGGGCAGTCAGGGCTGCAGCCTGCCAGTGCTGCTGCTTGTCTGGAGCCCTGTGCCCAGAGCCTGCTCTCCTCTGCCCCTCAGGGCTGTCGGTGTGACCTCCTCTGGCCTCCCTCAGGCTGAATAACGCTTCAGGTTTTAAATGTCCTAATTGCTCTGAATAGTTTTAAAAGATTGGGGGGAAAATAGCAAGGCAAAATAAAAAGGGAAACTGATGCTTCTCAGTTACTTTTGTGCACTCAGCTTTTTTTTTTTTTTTTTTTTTTGAGCAATAACAAATGAGATTTTGTGGAGGAGAAAAAAAAGGCACTTTTCTGCTGTTTGGTTTGAAAAAGATTTTTTTGTTTGTCCAAAAGAAACTTTGATGAAAATTAAAGTGTTTTCTTCTAAATGTAGAAGTCTTGATTTTATATTTGCAGAAGTGATTTTACTGGAGGAAGAATTCATATATTTTTGTCTCTTCAAAAAAGTTTTTTTTTTAATAAACTTTGTTAGATAGGTTTTTTTCCCCTAGAACTTTTATTAAACAAAACACCAAACCAACATAACTCTTAAACCCCAACTTGGAAAATCCAGGGAATGTGCCAAGTTCTTCCAAATATGATTCCTGTTGTATAGGTTTCCTTTTCACATAAATGTATGCGTATATAGTTTTTCCCTGGAAGAGGCTAAAAATGAATGTTTACCAAAAGAATAGCTTATACAAATGACTTATTTTAATTTTTTAATAGAAATCTGTCAGCTAGGTGCAGCTGGGTGTTTAATTCATAGTGAATAAGCTATGTAAGAAGTTTCTCTTTTATGTATTCATAAACTGAGTTAAGCCTGAAATTAAGATTATGTTAAAAAGAGAATTTGACAGATGCTTTTGCTCATGATCATATTAATAGACAGTTGTCCTTCCTTTAACTAGTGTGAGTTTCCTGGCTTTGTTGTCATGTTCCCATTTAAACCTCTGGGGGTTTTGAGGGCTTGTCATGGAAAAAGATTATTGCTGTGGGATGGAGCTTATTTGGGTGAAGCCGACGGGGAGCCAGGAAAGAGAGGAAGTGAGCTGGTTTGAGAGTGCTGGAGTTCATGTGATAAATGACATTCTTTACTATGCTGTCACTGGCTGGAGCAGAGAGATACTTCTCCTTTCTTATCTGGGAGGCCCTGTGCATGTCCTGCATCCCCAGATGGGCTGTGGGCTGTAGTAGTTGGGATGGAAGCAGCCTAAAAACACTGCTAGCTAAGGTTCAAAGAGACATGTTGGTGTTTTATGATGGCTAATCCTAGGGGGGACAGAAATTTCTTCTATCTGCAATATTTCTTCCCCTTATGTACTAGAATAAAAGCCTAACATTTCTTATGAGGGCATTAAGCATATGTTGCTTCATAATTGAATTATTTTAAGATTTACTTGTGAATTTGGTTATAGTATATGGGCAAATAGCATAACTCTATATTAATTTTTAATGCATAAAATTAATAATAAATGGGCAAATTTTTATCCAAAACAATCAAAATGATTAATGTTAGACTTCTGTTACATGAAACCTCAGAAATCAACACAGTACTGTACTTTTTTCATGTTGATGTAAATCTGCTTTTTTGTTGCAAAACATCTGAATGTTATTTTTGGCCAGTTCTACAGTAAGTGCCCTGCAAAAACAAGAGATAATTTAACTATGCCTGAGTCACTCTGAATTCCATAACCTATGGACAGCACTGAAGTGGGACAGCAAAGGTATGATTGTCCAAGAAGAAATAAGTATAGAAAATGAACCATCAGTGAATACCAAGACCAGGGTTCTCTGACTTTGTTCTACCAGCTCTTGCACTGACTTTGCCAGTTTTCTGTACTGTTGAGACAAGAAAGAATATTCTATCTATAGAGGGAGACGAAAAAGGACATGACTGATTCTGGGGCAGGAGGGTTTATGGCTGCCTTCAAAGGGATGTTGCTTGCTGAACCCCCCTTTGTACACACACTATTTTCCATGGGTCTCAAGGCAGATCTGGCCCTTCTAAAGATGACAGGCAGGAGAAGCAGGCCTGTGAAGAACAGTTTGCCATCTTCAGGGAAGAATCAGCATAACACTGTGACAGCAGGCGCAGAGGATAAGTGTTGGGAATGAGGGATTTGTTTCTCCAGTCTTCAGGGGTGGTGGCTTCTTGTCAAACCAGTTTATCTGGGAGTAAAGTGTGGGAATAAAAGTCCTTGCAGGAGAGTGGGAAGGGTGTATTTCTTGTCTGCCTGGAATGGCTGCTGTCCATGCAGGTGTGGGAAGGTTCCTTCTTCCTTGGGAGCTTGTGGAGCAGGGCATCCTTTGATGGGCCCTTCACAGAAGTCTGCTTAGGGAAGCTCCAATGCCTTTTCCTCAGCAGTTAGGGAACTGATACCTATAATGTCTGGAAAATTGGGGCAGAGTTTGCTGGGGCATCATTTGTCAAGTAGGTGGCAATGGATTGAAAAGTCAGGGATAAGGGCTGGAAGCTGTACTTTAAGGAAAGTAGATATTCATTAATTTTCTTAATTGGACTGTGGTTTGAAGGTGTAGAAAAAATGTAGCTGTAGCTTAGCTTGCTAATTATTCAGAGATGTTAATGTCTAGGTAATAAAAAAGTCTCTGTAAGAACTGTATGATGACAGGTGATCTATTGGTGAAGTTGACCAGTTTAATTAGAAAATATTTTCAGTCATCTTAGTTTAAAAGTGTTTGGGTCTCTACTTCATAGTATGAAGCTGTATGATGGTGAATTCATGTAAACTGGAGAATTCTTTCACTCTGGCAAAAAGTGAAAGCATTAGAGCTTCAACCCTCAATTTATGCCTGAAGGAGAAATCTCAGATGTTATGAATTATTTTCCCTGTATGCAGTATATTCCAGTATAAACTGCAGAGCTCATCTGTGTTTGTAGCTGCTTGTGAAGTGTATTTTCTTCATGTTTTCAGGATTTGGAAGAACAGATGGTGAAAGTGCTTCTAAATAAACTGAGTCCCAACCAGGCCTCTCTACATGCATAAATCCTGTCTGTTAAAACCACAAAGAATCCAGGAACGTCAAGCACTGGTTAATGCTAACAACCTCTTCTCAAGCCTTGCACTATTGTGACCTGAGTGATACCTTTTTATATAGAATTTTCAGAAAAATCACCATCAACTAAGGCTGTTTGGAGGTTGAGGCCAAATCATACAGAAGGCATATGCTGGAGCAGCCAAGGGAAAATAAGCTGCAACACACTGGGCTTTCACAAATTGTGGCTCTGCTGAGAATTCACACAGGCTGTTCCACACCACCTTAGCTGGGAGGCTGAACAAAAGATGAGGTCATCTCTCCTCAGGCTTAGCCTAGTCCACCCCAGGTAGCCTTCAAAAAATAAAAAAAGAAAAAAAAAATCCACCCCAAACCTAATCCAGCACCTATGGCCTGAAGAGGGTCAGTCCTGTTTCAGTTGCTAATTTATTCCTTACACAGAAGCTGAGTCACCCTGTGATAGAATCAGTTTCATTCCTGGAACAGGGAGCTTATTGTGCCAATCAAAATAAGGTGTGTTTTATGCTGTGTTTTTGTCATGGAGGCTCTGCTGGGAGCAGTGTGTGTTTTGGCTCTTCTATGGGCTAATTTCAGTGTGACTTTAGGGCTATAACAAGTTTCAGTGTGAGTTCTTCAGTATTCATCAGTTGCAAAAATTAGATTATTTAATAAGAAGCCCATGAATTTTAGGAGCTTAAGTTTAAACTCTCTTTCAAAAATTGTGTCTCAGTTTAACATGAAGCAAGTCATTGGACAGCCTTGGACTTGTAAAAAATGAATTAAGTAGTGAAGATGGATGGGGGGTTATTATATGCTGCTCCAGCCTCTCCTTGATCAGGTTTCTGTAAGAAATAAAGAGGGAAGTGGCAAAGGGGAGGCTGTACTCTGTAAACAGCATCTGTGTCTTCCCTGCCCCAGTCCTCAAGGCTGGAGAAGTGTAATTTCATGGGCTGTTTGCTGGCTCAGGTCACTCACCACAGTGGTTAGGCAGGTTCAGGGATACTGAAATAACTTTCTAAGTAATCAGAAGACACTGACTGGTCTAGAAATAATCTGAAAAGTCCTAAAGGCAATTTTTTTTTCTGTAGTGGTTTTCCTTACTTCCATTTCATGCTGTGTTGAGCATGTTTTTATAACAAAAACATCTAGTGGAAGTCTGAGGTGGTTCAGATAATACTCATGATGCAACCATTTCTAAATCTTTTGAGGAGACACATGAAGTAAATTATGAGCTCTGGCTATTTTAGGGGTACCAATGTATCTGTTTTTCTCTAATAAAGCTTCTTAACCAGGCTCTAAAGAGTTTCAGCTGTCTGTGGAATAAACTCGATTTCCTCAGACCTGATTAAGTTGGGAGATAAACCAAGTTTATAAGCTTTTTTTTATTATTATTACTTCATGCAAATGCATTCAAACTTTGTAATGACTGTGTCATTACTTGTTCATTAAGGATATTGCACTAGCAGAAAGGAATATTACAAATTATTTCTATAGTTGTATGTACAGAAGGTACAGACTTCTATAAAATAGCCATAAGAGTTCTATTACTTGTGAAGTTCAGCTTGAATCCCTGCCTTTGATTACAAACACCTGCCAATAGCACTCCTTAGGCATAAGTTAATTTTTGGCAATTTGTGGTTTACCATTACCCTCCCAGAGCACTTGAACTACACTAAGAATTGGGGAATCTCTATCCATAAACTGGACTTTTTACAGAATTCTCTTCCAGTGCTTAAAAATTTCAGTTCAGGGATAGACTATTGCAGTGAACCAGGTCAGTGGGAAACCCTGTCACATGATGGTATATGGGAGAGCTGATGCAAAGGGGGAGGATGCTTGTTCTGTGCCAAATATAGGGTGTTTGAGGGTTCCTAGCAGATCTCTATTACTGGTACTTAGGCCTGCAAATATCAGAGGCTCGGTGGTTGTAGACAGATTCTTGCAGTAAACAAAACAGTTAAGAAATAGAACAGCGTTTTCTTATTTTTTTTGCATGGGCCTGATGGTTCATTCAGCAGAAAGTGGAGTACTTGTCTCAAGTGTCCACTTCACATTAACTTTCATCAGAAAAGGTGCTCCAGTCACTTCTCTAATCAGCAGTGGCAGCAGTACTCTCTGAGTACCAGCAGGAAAACGTGCCTGGACCACGAAAGAGCAGGAGAGGAGCACCACATTCCCTGCTCTGCCAGCTGGAAACGTCTGCTTGGTTTGCTGCAGCTAAACGTGAGCTCTCCCATGGGTTGGGTGAGGGAGCTGCCCCTCCTGGAGCTGCCCCAGGCTGTGGGAGTACGTGCAAAGGGTGAAAAGAGAGGGTTTGGATTTAGGGTGTGTGTTGGTGCTCTTGCCTGTGTGCTGGCTCCTCCCTGGGGCAGCACAATCCCGTGTGCTCAAGGCCCGTGCCCACTGTGAGATAAAACCAGGCAGAGTGCTCGTATGATGTTGCTGCCTGGCACTGAAAACCTCATGTCAGCCTCACTGAGAATGGTTCTGGAGCTTTTCTTAAGGGTTTTTCTTCCTCTTGGTTCCTGTAGTTAAAAATACATGAGCTCTTGCTCTTAGCATCTGTAGTGATAGAGAAGTGCCTAAAGGATATTGTGAGGGGTTTGACACCCTGATTTTGAGCCTGATCACTACTTGGGGTAGAAGTTATGTAGTTCATGCAATCTTGCATCACATTAGTTTCTTTTTGAAGAGCTATTTAAAATTGTGCTGGGTGTGGATATCATGGAGAGGGAGAATAGGACTTTATAATTTTGTTAGCTAAAGGGATGGGAAAAGTAAAGTTTTCATCTTAAAGGTAAATCAGGGAAGGTGTAAGAGACAACGGGGTGAAAAAAATGAATAGCTGGTGAAGGAGGGAGAGATGAAATAAGAGGACTGAAGAACTTAATCTTCAGCCATTTTTCCACCCTTCTGCACATGTAAGGCTTGTGTTGCTTTTATTGCTTTCCTCCTGTTGGAGGATTAGCCTTTCAGCTTTGGTCCTTTTTCTTAATTTTCTTTAAATTTGGTCTATTTTCAGCTGGTAGCTGTTCCTGCCTTTAAGTCTGTGGAATGCCTAAGGTTTGCAATATAGTAGTGTCAGGGCTATCTATGGCTCAGTAAAGTTTTTTAGGAGTGTTCTTTGAGATAATCCTTAGTTTCTCACTCTGCTTAATTTGGATTTTAGCCTGCAGTTGCTATGAATATCTTTCTGATCTTTTTCAATTTGAATCTCCCTGGCACTGTTTTTTTTCCACCCTTGCTCCCCCTTTCCTTTCTTCATCATTCATTTATTCGTGCCATTTTCTCTTTTATATTTTCATTTCCAGTCAGGCATGCATTCTAAAGTTACTTTACCTCTGGAATAAGAAATCTCATTATGCTTATGGGATATTATCCTGTTTCAATTCACTTATAACTTGTCTTAGACTAATGTCTAATATCATGGCATAAGATTATTTCTTTCAGTGTTTAGCTTGTTGGATGTAAGGCTCCATCTAGTCTCAAGTCCTTATTCAATAAAGTACCTGTATTTTTTATGTCCATCTGCTCTTGCTGTAGCACACCTGAAGCAGACAGCTTTGTGGTAAACAATGATGTAGAACAGTAGCTGGAAAACACTCCTGGATATTCTCTACTGCTTCCTGCACCAGAATTTCAAGCTCTGCTGGGTCCTCAGAAGGATGATGTTAATTTGACGTGTTCAGATTTGGGAGCCTCTGAGGCCTGAAACAATATTTGTTCTTCCATACCTCAGATATGATTTTTGTAGGGTAATAATGTTGACCAGTAACAGTGAATTAGTTGGGGAAAATGTAGCTACTGCTCTGACACTGGTGGGAATAAAAAGGTTTATTTGTAAGCAGAATCATTCCTGTTGCACATTGTTCAGCAGAGCTTGTGCAGGGAAGGCTGCCCAGAGCCAGGGTGGGCTGGTGTGGGAGGAAGCCAGTGTGGTTGTTTACCGTGGGAAAGCTGGAAGGATTGGAATTCCAGTTTCCTGGCTGGAAACACAAAGCCTGTGGATTTTTCCTGCAGAATTCCAGTCTTTTCTGGTGGCTTTTCCAGCACTGCAGCTGTAGTGGGCCCATGCTAGTGGTGTCAAGGAGCTGTGAAGAGCAGAGCCAAAGCTGGAGATGGACACCTGACACACCTTGGGGTAACAACAGGAAAGCCTCTTTTTCCCAGAGGAAAGACAAACCTGGACCATAGATTGGCACCATGGGGCTGACTGGCATTGTTTTTGTTTTGGAAGATTTACTCTGCATTTTTAAACACGTGGCAGGATGTTCAGTAGGCAGTTTTAAGCCTGGAGGTGTTACTTGCACCACAAGGCTATTGAAGGGGATATTTCATCTGGTCATCACTGCACTAGGCTGTCCTATTCTTTTAATTACTTGAAAGGCATGAATAGAGAGACAATTACTATATTGGCGATGTAAAAAATGTATAGGTTACCAAGAAAAAAAAACCCAAATGCCAATAATCCAATATTCAAGGAAACATGTTTTGTCTGACTCTCCTGAACACTAATATCTACCACAAAAACTAATTGCTGAGCCCAAGGAAGGACAGGGTTTCATCATCTGAAAATTGATAGGTATTGGGACTAAGGTTGTGGGATGAATTCATATTTGTTTAGAAAACTTGGGTCAACTGGAGAACTTTCAAGTTCTGGAAGAGTTTCTAAAATAAATTTTTGACGATTCCTTTTCAGTTCACTAAGCAGAACTTGTCTGTTGGGATTATATTGCCAAAGATGAGCTTCCTTGTATTAAGTTATTTTAAATGCTCAGAACTGTTTTGCTTTAAGATGTCAATAAAAGCTTTTTTCCACTTTGCTAGAAGGAAGTAGGGGAAAAACAATTTTGTGTTTAGAAGTATAGAATCACAAAATATGCTGAGTTGGAAGTAGTGTTTTCCAGTCTCTGCAGTGGCTTTCAGGATATTGTCTTGGTTCTCT
Source organism: Cettia cetti (assembly GCA_013401135.1). Classification (NCBI taxonomy): domain Eukaryota; kingdom Metazoa; phylum Chordata; class Aves; order Passeriformes; family Sylviidae; genus Cettia; species Cettia cetti. The sequence continues at coordinate 74,967 of VZUI01048022.1, read as the reverse complement.
GAAGTTTATAGTTAATACTTGTATCCTAAGAATTCTGTCTCTGTGAAAACAAAGAATTTCAAAAGCCCACGTGTAATGCTGGTGTGCACCTAAAATACAGATCTGATCATTGCTGCATTTTTGCTGTACCTAAATGTCCACAATACTCAGGGGGTTACAGGGCTCGTGTTTCTTGATGGCTGATAGCAAAATACAGAGGAAGAAAGGAAAGAGACCAGCTCAGCAAAGCACTTGAATAAGTTGCTAGGTGAAAAGGATGTGGACAGCTCTCAGGGCTTCAAGGCAGTTAATTTCCTGGCTGAAGTTATACACAGGGTTCATCAGTTTGGAGATAGCCCTGTGTTGTTACTATTGAAAAGTTTCCTCTTTTAACACAGCAGCAGAAGCGTTTACTTCCAATGGCCCCTGTTTTCAGTGAAGTTACCAAATATTGCACGTCTCTGAAAGTTATCATAGTGATCTGATATTTTCAGTAGAGTGTCTTTTTGGACTGGCTCTGCTATATAGCCAGGATTTGTTCCACTGCTTTCAAACTTTGCAAAATGTTCTTCATAGTTCTGTATAAAATGTCAGTTATTAGTTTTGAAACCTGAAAGGTTTAGCAGTATTCCAGATTTCCACCTTGCCTCACATTTTTGCCTTCATTCTGAATATGCAGTCACTACATTTTTGACAATATTTATTACATTTCATTTTCCAAGCAGTGTTTTATTAGATTGTCAGAGAGAAGGAATAGCTTCACATTTATCGTGAGTGACTAGCATGTTCAGTCAAACACTGTGTGATATTGAGTAGTTTAAATCTCCAGTGTATAAACTGTAAATTAACATTAAAGGTCTCTTAACATTCATTACTCTGTTTAAACAGTCATGCAGAATTACTAGTTGTCAGTAATTTTTTTCTTGAATACAAATATGTCATTTGTTCTAATGTTGTTGTAACTCTCTTGAGCTTTGCGTCATGAAAAGAGTATCTTAAAATAGGGAAACAGTGAGTGTAATGGACAACTGAGACTCTTATTGCCAGATAGCTGGTGCTTCAGGTTTGCTTGCAGCTCATATTGCTAATTTTCCTAAAAGCCAATGATACTTTGGTTGCTGAGCATGATCCCAGATGATAAATGCCCTTCCTGCTGGGAGCACTGATTCAGCCTCTTTGGTAGTGTTAACATAAAAATCCGACCTGTGAAGGTGTGAAGTTGATTATGACTTGTCTGTCAAAAGGGATGACTTTCTTTACCAAGTAAAACAGCCCTTTAAGGCATACGGGTAGAAGAGTGTGTAAAATATTTGTTGCAGACATTTTTTATAAAGAGAGAATTTCAGGCCCCAGAGCTCTCCATTTATCATTGTACAAATGTGAGAAACCTGGACATAGGCACAATACATAAATCAGTAAGCCCCTGTACACTACGCTTCAGGATGCATTTCAGAGTAGAATCTAGGAGCAAAACTATTGAAGAGCTTGAAATTTCCAGTTCATGTTGCAGTTGTGAAAAACAGCTTTGCATCTTCATTATACTACAGCACTTTGATTCCTAGTATAATCTAGGGACTGGAGTCCATCTTTCCCAAGAAACTTAGTAAGCCTGGTGACACGCCCTCAATACTTGCAATGACTGAAACCAGAAAATGGCTATTGAAGTCAGGATGGTGTTAGCACCTACCCCAAGAGCTTCTTGCTGTGTTGCCACATCTTCACCTCACTCCACTATCTCTCTGCTTGCTTCTCCTCCTCTGTTCTCTGCTGCCTCCCAGCACTTGGCCAAAACACCTTCCCTCTTTACCCATTCTCCATCCCTTCTTGAAAGCTGCTGCGCGTGTTTTTCCAGCCCATGCAGCTAAACAAAGCAAAACATGGAGCTGGAAATTCCATAGCTCTTCTAAGAACTTATCATGCCTGAATATTATTTTTTTTAAACCGTATGGGTATTAAAGCCCTTTAAAGATCCTTGTTTAGAGTTTAGGACAAAATAAAATGCCAGTTTAAGCTTCTGATCTTTTGTAGCAGCACATACATATCCATTGTGTTCAAATTTATGCTTAAAATGGCTGTTCTAGAGCTACATAACCAGAAATTAATTACACTGGAAAAGAATGACTAAAACTTGATTTTATTTGTATTTTAGGTTTTATTTGTTGTGAAATTAAGACCTCTCCATCTTTAGGACTATTAATAGAGACAGTTTGACTTTTACTCTTCTAGATCACAAATTTCTTCTTGCCCATTGTCTTTGCATACTAGGAATGATCTTCCTTAAAAACTCCTGATGTTTTGGCTTTCTTAGTAGGAACATCATCATGCATAGTTAGTTGAAATTTATGCTGTGAGGAAAGGCACATGCTCTAACAACAGAAGCCTGGCTCTATCCCTGGTTTTTCACTGCTTAGCTGCTGTGTGCCAAAGCTGATCTGTACTAATGCTTGAGAGCGTATGGCAGCCAGCTGTATGTATGGCTGAGCAGTTGGTTATCCATTTACTGTGTTTATGCAGAACAATGAATGCTTTGATGCCTCTCTTGGTTTTTTTTATTTCTTTTGTATTGAACCACCACAGTCCTCATTTCTAGTGTAATATTTAGTGCCCAGCATGAGTAGAGACACAGACAAATTTATCCTTGGAGCAGGCAGTCTGAAGATATAACTATTTTGTAGAAATGTTTGATTAGAAACTCTTCTTAAACAGTAACAAAAAGAAACATTTGCGTTCTTAAATCAAAGTATTTGTTTAGAATGATCTTTCAAAACAAGAAAATCTTTCCCCCATTTAAGCTGTGAGTGTTGCCAAGCTGTAATGACAAATGCCTTGTGGAATAGCTGCTGGGTTTAATAGTGGTTGTGCCCATTGAGTGCTGCCATGAGGGGTGTTTGTTGCTGATTTCATACACCTCCATGTCTCCTACTATCAGTGTTCAGTTTTTGGCAGCCTAGTGAAACCCTCTGTGGCCCAGGCTATAAGGTGCATTTAGAAAGCAAATATTTGGCTGGGTGTCAGGAAAAGTCTATACTGTGAGCATGAAGGAGCTTTGTCTATCAAGACTGAGGTGCTGCAAGGCATGTTTTAAGCATTTTTAGATCACATACTCCTTGGACAAGGAATCTTCTGATTCTTCCTTATAATGTAAAAGCTACTGAGTAGTTATGTGTGGATCTTGTCAGGACCAGCTGTAGAAAAGAGCTGTCATCAGGTAGGTGTGAATGGTAGGAAGCTATTTCTCTCCATGTCAACTTACTGAAGACTCTAAGCAATATTCAAAGGCCTTTGTACATGTAAGGGGCATGGTACAGTCAAGTGCTGAGAAAAAGCATTACTGTAATGGATTTACAGTGGGCTGGTACTGCCTTATGTCTTTTTACTAAAAACTGCTACAGTCATAAAACCTGCATATGGTTGTAGATATATGGATATGACAGCAAACTCCTTTCCTGGGAGGAGCAGGCATTCAGTTGCTGAAATCTGAATTTTCTTTGATTTTTGTGCTTAATACATTTTTTATGACCTCTTGTTCATGTAAGAGGATCTTCTGTTTCTTTGTTTTAGTCTTCTTTCTTGTGATTAACATTACACTGCTCATGCCAATCAATTCTTCTGTGGCTGACCTGCAGCGTGTTGAAGCTGGAGTTTGTATCCTCCTAATCCTAGGTCTCCTTCCTGAATATCTTCCTTGCCTGTAGCCTGGATGGAGCCTGTGCTGTCCTGTGCTGGCTCTGGTATGTGAGCAGACGAGTCATAGTTTTCAGTCAATTCATCATCATTGATGATATAAACTGTGTCACCATCCTTCAGTTGATCCTATATTCAAACAAAGAAAAAAGATCTGTGGAAGAGACTCCTGAGGGAGATTTTTGTTAAAGCTTAAATCAACAACTGTGATGCAATTTCACTTTCATTTTATTTCATTACTTGCTTATTTTCTCAAGTGTTCCTTTACCATCTTGTTGATTAAAGCCAATAGTTGCTTACCATGTTCTGCTCTCAAGCAGCATTGAGAAACATAACCTACCCTTCAGATGTTTTAGACAATTTCAGTGCTTAAATATTGCTGATTGGTAGCCAATACTTTCAGCATCTGGTTGAATTATTTAGAACATATCACTCACATTTGAAGCTCATAGTATTTAGTGGCTATTCACAAAAATGCACCTTGTCTTCTTTACAACAGAAGAAATTGTATAATTCTTAACATTAAAAGTAAAATGTTTTAGAAAAGGGACTGTACTGAACTGTTCAATCTAAAGTGGCAAGTTTTGGCTAACACCTTGAATGCAATTAACCAAGCTGGGTACTTACCCCATATGCACTGGGGCTGGTCAGAAGCCTGGCAACAGGGTTGCACCATTCAGGTAACGTTGATGTGAGAGGTGGCCCAGTGTGGGTTAAGAGAGGCTTTAGATATCTGTGAGGTTTGTTAAAGGATATTTGCACAGAGATACTGGTAGCAACATGCTGCTGTATTACACACACAAACAAAAAATCATTTTAAAGCACAAGAAAATCATCTGACTAAATGGAGATATAGAAAATACTATCTCTTTATCCCCACTCCCATTGCTTCATATATTCACCTGTCATCCATCTTGTCTAATGTTTTTCAGTAACAGGAAAAAAAACCCCTAAAAACTCCCCCCAAATCCAAACCATTTGATGCTCAAAACCTATCTTGAAAGGGTACCAGAATGGCTGAAGAGAATGTCATGGGATTCATAATGCAGCAGAAGCTGAAACACAGGAAGTGTATACTAGATTGTCTCCTGATCAAATTGCATAAGAAATCACACTTAGAGCAAGATGGAGAAGAGTAAAGACGACAATTTAAGATGCCATTCTATTAGCTAATTTATATAAGAACAGTAGCAAATGTTTTCTTAAACACATGTATTTAGCCTTTTGGAAAATCAATGCATTTCTTCAACAGACAAAGTATATTTCATCAAATATTAAATTCCTTTTTCACTGGGAGTAAGTAAGTTGTTCTCTGTAATACTTTATCTTCAGCATTCAATGCATTTCTTTTCCACTTCATACATCAACTCTTCTTTGTATAAAATTATGTAAGTTAGGAACAGGCTTTATGCTATTGTCTCATACCTGTCTTTCCAATCTTTTCATCCAGAAGTGCTTTATTGAGATAAAAGAAAAACCTGCTCATCTTGAGCAATTACATCATCTGCGTATCTGTCAATAACAGCTCTCCCGTGGGTCCTTCAAGCTGACTTATCTTCTCTGCCACTTTTACTCACAAAGTAATTTTTAGTGTTCTTTGGGAAGCAGACCTGTCAGCTATTTTTGCTGCTAAGGAAAATTTACTTTATTGATTTGTCATCCCACTTTTCTCTCCCCTGCTCCCTTCTCTTGCCTTCTTGCTTGTGCCGTCATCCCCAGCCTTTCTCCCTGCCTCCTTAAACAAGAAAGGAGCAAGTGTAGCAGGTTCTGTAGCAATATTGTAGAACTACTGAGGAGGGAACACTGAGTCTTGGGCCTGTCCACACCAACGCCTCCTTTTTTTTCATTGTTGGCTCTTCATGGTATCACTGCTTTACCCACAAAGTGCAAATTCTTTATCCTGAAGAAATGTAAAATACGCTTCAGATCTCAGTTAAAAATTGAAAAGCTAGATAACTTGCTGTGTCCTATACACTATATACACATAAATTGTTCTATAGAGGTGTTTGTATATGCACATTTTGTATTTATTTTAAAAGTCAATCTGCATCTGTCAGAAGATTAAGTGATTTCTTCATCCAAGGTCATATACTGAGTTTGTGTGGAAAATTGAGTCTACTTCAGAAAAGATGGTGAGATCTTAATATAAATTCTTATCAGAACAGTGATCAAGGTGAGAATCTCATGAGATCTAATTGTGTAGGGAAAGTTCAGATTTGTCTCATTTCTGTTAAAGTCAAGCCAAACAATCTTTTCTGATCCATTCCCAATTTTATCTGAAACCTCCAAACTGCCAGGCTGTTAAGAGCTATTATTAAAAAGCAAAGTATGAAAGCCATTAATTAGAGTTGCTCTGTTTTCAGCACTTCAGAAAAACCTAATTAGAAGGCCAAAATTGGAAATGCAAGCCTAATTCTATGTTTTTAATCTTGTAAATATTTGCTTTGTTATTACAAACAACTTGAATTGTTTGAACTGAATTGTCAGACTGAGCATGAAAAATACAGGCTTATAAGGGAAGTTGCATTTGATTATACTGAGTTCTGTCTGCTCTGTTCTTTCGTTCTCTTCCAGAATAAGTAACTGAAGATGAGTATTACTTTACCTTTTTTAATCTGGTGATGTCTGAGCTAGGCCTTACTTGTAAGCAGCCTTATAATTTCCTAATGAGCTTTTATCCCACTCTGTAGAAATGAGTCCTATTTTTGCCCACTCTCGCACAGAGCTTTGACCACACAGAGTAGCAGGGGCTGTGTGCTGAAGCAGACAATCTACCCAGCCACCACAGTAATCTTCAGTCCCTTGAGCCACTACTACTTTTAGCATAAACTTTTGTCTGGTGTGTTTAACTGGCTGGTGTTTATATATGTGGATATTCTGAAGTTGAATGATTACTCCATTTTGCAACAGGTTCTCTAAATCCCCCTTCATTTTGCATTTACTCTGACAGATTCATTGTGTGCTGTCCATGCTTCTGCTCTGAAGCCTCTTGAGATGCATTTTAAAGTGAATGCAATTTTCTTGTGCTTGTTGTGTTGATTCTGTAATAAATTATTTATCTTTCTTCCTTATTTAACTAGTTATTATTCAGCCCACTCGAGGAACTTAAATTGCACTGGCCTATTTTTCATTGTTTTAATAACCTATGCCATAAATGTTTCGTCTTTATTGTTGACACAGTTGCTTTAAAGTATTACAGACATAATCACATCGTTTAGGGCAGCATAAAAGAGGAAGAAAATATCTATGTGCAGTGCTGGCATTTCAAAAGCAAATCAGATGTGGGTCCTACAGCATTTCAAAGCTGGCAAGAAGCCTTATCACACTTCAGCTGCTCTGGTTGCATCTCCAGGGAGATATAATTTAAATAGTGTAATAGAAAAAGGTAGATGTTGCACTAAATCTGCTTTAAAAATTGGAAGAAACTAAGTGCAAAGCTCTTGGCATAACTGGGAAATTGCAGTTGGACCAAATTCATGGCTGCCCAGTTCAGAGATAGGGAGAAGATAGCAGGGCAGCAATGTCTTGCACTTCAGGCTTCCCTGGGCAGCACAGGCCTGCATGTCTGTGCCATACAGCAGCCTGTGTTAAAGAATGTTGTTAATATTGGAAAGATGGCAACTTCTGAGGTGTGAAACTGGATTAAGGATGCCAGTATAGCCATGTGCATAGAATTTTAATCCATATACAATGCAAGAATGTTACCATGCCCTGCTTTTATAATCAAATTCCCACTTTCCCATTGATCTCCTGGCTCCTGCTCTCATTTCACATACTGTGGAAGATCAGGCAGCAGCAGAAGCTGAGCTGGGTAGTGCCACAGACCTCCTGGCCCTGGCACAGCGGAACCCTCCAACTCAAGGCAAGAACAAAAGTGAAGACATCATGTCTGGTCACTCTGACTGCTCTGAGGGAGAAGATGCAACAAGACGCTGGTGCAAAAGAATGTAACAGGGACTTGATAAGCAAAAAGATTGTGTTGCTAAAGGAACAGAGGCAAAGGGGTCTGAGTGGAAAATGTATGGACATTAGAGAACTATAAATATTGGTGATTAATGTAATAAACTGGCTTTGCTTGTATAGCACGATCTGTGTCCTTCAGTCACTGCAACATACCCAGAAATGTTTACCCTGGTTTGCCTCATTGCTGTTTGGCCATCCCTTTGCCCAGGCAGTTTCAGTCTTGCCAGGAACAGTTCTTCTCTCTTTCTGTCTCACTGACACCAGGCTTGATATCTAAATCTGTTTCCTCAGTCCTGGTTCAGCTTCTATCTACTCTGTTTTTGACTGATCTGATGTCCTCTTTGCTTTAAGTGCAGTGTATCTAAAAATAATCTCCTGAGGATTTATTAGGAATAAGTTTATCATGGAATTGTGATTTTTTTAACATTGAAACAAACATCTTTTAGGGAAATATTCCTCCTGTATAGCTCCTGCTCCACAAAGATACAGGTAACCTGTAGGACATTTTTAAAATGAGAAGTCTCAGGTAAATCTGAGGGGAAACACTACTGCGTTAGCCATATTGCAGAATGTTTAGATTTTCCATCATGCAGAAAAACTGAAGATGTAAAAGAAAGCTTTGACTTAATATATGGATGAAAAATCAGAACCTAAAAATTTCTGTGACTGCACTTTGTTTAATTGACATGCTCTGTCAAATTTTGAGGATGTTGAATATCAAAAATCCCTATCTTTTTGATAAAATAGCATTAGCATATTGTCCTAGGGTGACTCTATCATGTTTGTATCCCCAGTTGTCTATTCTGTTTATGCCGGATATTAAGTTCCACACCTTTAAGACAGTTCAAATAGGGAAAGAAATTCTGGCAGAGACATTGTGGCTGTTTAGTCTTGGACTTCAGAGTTCACTTTCCTTTTGTCAGAGGAGCAAAATCCTAGTCTGATTGTGGCTCTGTTATGAAAAATATCATAGTAAGAGAGAAATAACTTGCTGGGGTGGGGGACCCCCCGATAAACCAACCACAACAACAAAAAAATTCAAACCCAAGCACCCCACCCACCCCTTCAACAAAGCAGCAGGCATGGTCCCAGGTGGAAATACACATGGCAGCTCTGTAAAGACCTACATTTGGGTCCAAAGGGGTTTTTGCCTTTTGCCCCAACACTTAATGAAGGCTCTAACTGAAGGCAATCCCATCCTCCTCAAAGGAAAATATGCTCACATTGTATTTATTATTAAAAAGCCCCAAAGTATAGGAATTCATGTGATACTAATCAAAATTACAAAAAACAAATTTTCAGAGGATTTTTTCTTACATCAGACTGCTATAAGTGCACATTTGTTACATATGTTGTTTGATACTCTACTGCTTGGTGCTATATTTGTGCTGCAGGCATGAATCTCTAGAAGTTAATGTCACCACTCCCTAAATCTATCCCTTGTGCAATGTTTTTAAGATTTCTTGAGCTTTGCAGACTTTTGTTTTAGTGTCCTTTTTGTGAATATTTTGGAGTCTCAATTTGTAGATTACTTGTGGGTTTTTAATATTACTTTTTATGAAGTAATGTAATTAAGGAGTTACATTTATGAAGGAATGTAATTAAGAAAGATATGAAAGTAAAGATGTCACTTCTACTTTCTTCAATTTGTTTTCTGTAATAAGGAGAAGTCACCTTTTGCTCTTTGTTAGAGTTCACTTTGTGTGTGTTGTTTTTTTTTTAAAGGATGATTTGGTATAAGTTACATGTTAGCCTAAAGAGCAAACATTTCCATTTTGGTAGTGTTTGAGTGGGAGCAGGCAAACCATGAAACTTTTCCCTGGCTGAGTTGTGCACGTGGCCTATTCCTGCTAACAGCTGACTGAGATTATTTGGGTGCTGTAGAGCACAGCTTGTGTGCATGACTGATCTGGGGAGGCACAGAGACATGGCCAGCCCTGAAGTGCATGTACAGCAGATTAAAATGCCCCAAAGGAGGAGAGGTGTTTTAGAGGGAGCTTTCCCCATGGCTCTTGCAAGAGAGGATGCTGTACATGGTCTGTACATGGAATTTGTAGAGGATGGGGAGTTATCAGTATAGACTGGTTGAAAAATTGGGCAATGGTTATGTTAGATTTAATTGTTAGAATAATAGATGTGTGTTTGAAAAGCCTGTGAGATCTATGGTGATTTAACATGTTAATAAGTAATAAGTTAATCTGGACTGTGAAGAAAGCTGAGGAGGAATCACTAAATCTGGTATAAATTATATTTTAATTTTAACTTATAGTTGTTACTAGCAAATGCTGTTCTAATTCTATGTGACTTTTTTAATATTTTCAAGGAGCAGTTTTAAAAAAATTAAAAAGTCCTGCTACTGTTGTAACATAAAGTACTAAACTATTGAGGATAAAAGGAATAATACTGTAGCTCTGCAAAGTCAAATCATCAGGTTTCTTTTTTAAAAAGATTAATTTTTTCTGTCTTTGCCTTTCCTGTGTCTGAAAGAAGGGAGAGTAACGAAAATCAGTATTAATAAAATCTAGTTCGATGTGTATTTACAGGAAAGACTGTCTGACTTAAACTCCAGATCCAGAGGCAATGTCAGATCCTAAGAATTACCTCTGGCTTTTTTGCATCATAGGGTCAAAAATTTGCTGCTTTCAACTTTGAAACTGGAAGCATTGCAGAGATGTGGGCAAAATGGAGGAAGTTAGTGGAACTGATCTTAGTCACTTCTTTTTCTATAGAAGTAGCTGCAGACTGAGAAGTGGTTTGTTCTCTTCTATGTGCTGAGTAAAATGTCTGGGGTATTTGCAGACTAGAGTCTTAGTTGATAGCTCCCTGATGCAGAGCAGGAAATTGAGACATACATCTTACTCAAGTTATTTGAAGTCTTACTATATCCTGAATATAATGCCTCCATGTAAGTAAAAATCAAGAGACCTAAATGGAAACCTGCTTATATAACTGATAAGTGGTAATGCAGCTACTCTTGAAAATAGGATAGAACATGCAAAGGGTGTAAGAATACTCATATAAGATAAAAAAGAATATATGAAGAGACAAATTAACATCAGAAAGATGCAGACTGTGAGGCAGGTAAAGAGTAGAAGAAAAACCTTCCCTGCCATCAGTTGTATAGTAACAAGAAAATGGCTCTTCATCTGACAAAAACCAACAACCTCCCCTCAAAATAGCCTCCCAACTCTCCCCAAACAGAATAACCACTACCACCACCAAAATCAAAAACCCAAACAAATGAAAAATACCAAAAAACTTAGCTCAAGAGCACCACCAGAGATGCGTGGGTTGGCTGCACACAGTGAATAGGTAAGACTGTTGCACTAACCACATCGGTGTTCAGGGCATGCATGCGACTTTTCTGACAAATGTGTGTGATTTTAAGTAGATACCATTAGTATCCCCTATTTTCAGGCACCTTACAGCAAGACATCAGGCAGACATCTAACCTGCCAGTCTCACTTTTTCATCAGCAAAGAGAAATGGCCAAATCCAAGACCTTTAACTCCAGCACTGCAGGATAAGACTAATTGGAATTAATTGAGATTAGGATGAGTTTCTTTCCCTTTGTTGACTGTAAAACAGTTCAAACAATTAAATTAGACTTAGATGCATAATAATTAAGTATCCAAAACTTGGTGAAATGAATCTCACTTTAGAACATGAGAATATAAAATTCCTAAGGTAAAATATAAGAAATCAAATACAATGTCCTCCATACCAGGGAAACTAGGAGTGTATAAAAGGCATCTGTTTTTATATTAGGAAATACTACATTACATGCATCTAGAAGAAAAAGGAAGATTAAAATCATATAAATTTCTGTGTAATAAATATGCCACCAAACCCAGCAAAGTCTTCAAAAATGTTAAGCTAGGAAAACTTGAGTGAACATGGGCTTCCTAAAAAAAAACCTTTGACCTTGGAAAACTGAAAAGGATTTCCTGGCATGTTTTAAGGCATAGAAATTTCTCAGGACATTCCAAAACTGCTCTGCTTGTAGCTTGGCAATAGGGTTTCTTTTCCTGCAGAAAAGGAACTTCTGCATATGGTACATTTAACATGATTACAGAACTGGAGATACCATTGGTATGAGTAAGATAAATTATTGCATTAGAAAGGATGAACACTGTTGTGACCTGACTGTGCACAGACCCTTAAAGCCTTAGAAAGTCTCTGGTGCCAGCTGCCTCAGGTGAGATCATTTTGAAGCTCTTCACTTGAAGTGCAGCTTTTGTATAAAACACTTGAACCTGGTGCTGGCAGAGGGAACTAATTTAGAAGAACAGACAAGTTAGCAGGGTTTTCTGCACTCTGTGTGGAAGATTGTTTCATGATATTGTCCTTGGCATCACCATCTGGCAGAGAAGTATTCCAGAAAGCAGATGTGTGAAGAATGAGGGCTGGCAGTGGTTACACCCCTTGCTAATGACTGTTTAATACCACAAATCTCATTATTTGCAGGGTCTTGGGAGCATAAACCTTAAAAATTAAATGCAGTGAAGTATAAGCACAAATAGGTTTTGATCAAGTAAATTACTTCAATCACAGAGGAGAACAGAGGTCTGATTCAAATAAAAAGAAAGCTTTCAGAAACATTTAATCAATAAATAATGTCAGGTAAAATGAATCTGCACCAAGACAGCTCCTGAGGATAGCAGTGGTTGTAGTGTCTCTGCCCTGTAACAGGAGAACCTTGGACCAGAAGGATGGTGGAAGTAGAGGGTAACAAGAGAATAATGTGACCAAGAGTTTCCAAACAAATGGAGTTTCCAAACATTTTGCTTAAACTAAAATTGCCTTGCAGTGAAAGCAAGGCAAGAAGACAACTGCTAGAACTTTGTTAGTAACAGCTAGAGTGACAGTCTTGCTACAGGTCTCTGGTGATGCAGCTGGAGAGCTAAAGCCAACGCACCAAGATTATGTTCAAACAGAAAAATAGAATTTTCAAATAGAAAAATAATTATTTGGCATTTTTTCTGGAAGTCAGATGAGGTATTTCATCAAACACATGAGATCTAGCAGCACAGTAACAGTTAAAATAGCTCACATATCTGTGGAGAGGGTTTTTGAGAAATCTCCAGCTTCTTCATTGCCACGAGTCAAAGAATGCTCTCACAGTTTTAAAGGTATAACTTGAAAGGAAAATATGATCCCTTATGAGGAAAATCTTGTAAAGAACTTCTTTTCTTGCAGAATTTAGTAGAAGGATGAGCAACAAATGCAGAAGAAGGCTTGGAGGAACAATGTTTCTTTTTATTCTGATGCTTGCTTGTTTTTGTAAAGATTCTAAAAAATAGGAACAAAAGTGATAATTCACTATATATTTTAGAAAAGAAATCTGTATAAGGACAACAGAATCTCTCTTCCTTTATCAGGAGACTGGGTATAAAGAATAAAACAGAAATTGGTGTCATGTCAGAAGGGAATGGTAGCACCAAGGAAAATGAGAATTCTGAAAAGCTTTTTGAGGACTGTTTGGTACAGTAGTGAGGATAGATTGGAGTGCTACCCTCTTGGCCCAGTATGAGTGTACAAACAGAACTTGTAATCAGGGATGTGTGTGTCCCTACAGAATGTGAAAACATGACCTTGAGCAAGCTGACAGCACCTGCATAACATCCAGTGTACTCATGGAAATGTAACATTGCTTTTTTTGTGTGATTTTGAGAAACCATGCTCATTCCAGATAGGGAAGTAGATTCAAAAGCTGTGTGGCAAGACTGGGACATGGTTTAGCATTTTGCAGATGTGTATTTTACTCAGTTGCATGTTGTATTCTGGCCAGATTGGTGATGAACAAGAGGTGCTGGGACTGGCTTAAAATAAGCTGTCCTTCTATCTCCCTGTGCTGAGCTGAGCTGCTGAGAGCAGAACAATCTTTCTGAAGTCTTGCTAATACAAAGTCTGTTTAGTTTAATACAACCTCTAAAATCTCTACTTTTGTGTGGTCCAAAGTTTGCATTCAGATTCTCCAGCTTTTTCCAATGTGTAACCCATGTTATAGACACAATTGGCTAGCTGGATAAAATTGGCATTTTCTAGTAGGTTTATGAAGAAAGCATATTAAGAAGGGGAGGGCTCAATGTTGAAGATTTGAAGATACAGTGCCCAGGAACAGGTTCTGCTGTGATCCAGAGAAAGCAGCCTTCTGGCAAGCCAGATCTTTGCTGTTGTAAGGATATTTTAATACAGAGAAAGACCTGCTAGAAAGTCCTCACAAAGTAATGTTCCCCAAGAGGTATGCAAATTCTAGTGCAAAGAACAATTGAGGATAATTAATTATGGCACATATCTAAGAAAAAAATAGGTTAGTGAACATGGGAAGAAATATGAGGTATTTATTCTAATATTAGTTTAAAATTCTTAATAGTTAAACCAGAATACTTTGTTTATGAACAGTGGCAGATAAAAATAACATAACAGAGAATACATATTAAGAGATCAAACTGCCATTTGATCAGCAGAGCAGCTTATCAAATGTAAATCAGAAATAGGTAAAGCAAATGCTAAATGTCCAGCCAGGATGGCTCATCTCCCTGCTCCTGTCCCTACACTACTTGTGAGAGGGTCTGGGCTTTCTGGAGAGGCACGAGAGGCTTTCCTGTGAGCCTGTGAATGCTGGCAAACTGCGAGTGGGGGTAGGGAGATGTGATGGACAAAGCTGCACGGCACATGGGGCAGGACGTGGGCGGGAACAAGACAGATTTTTGCAAGTGTGACGAGTGACTTCTGTGGCTGGCACCACCCCTTCTGTTTATTGCCAGTACAGTGCAAACACACACTGGTGCTGCCCCAACACAAATACAGACAGTGATAGAGGGGGGAAAAAGTACAGTACAGCATGAATGAGCATGAGGTTTTCTCAGTCTTTGTTTTATTACAGAGGGAGAGGTCACTTATTGGGATTTCAGTCATGAGGTACTTATAATAGAAAAGCCAGCAATACTGTGCATGAGCAGGTGTAGCTATTCTATGAACATGACTTGGTTACGAAACACATTAGTTGAGATCACTGTTTTTCTTTCCCATCTTTGACAAGTCCTGTACTAACTCCAAATCCAGAGTGGATACCAAAACTGTTTGCCACTCACATTTTACTTTAGTCGCTTTTGTTTTGTCTTTTGGTTTTTTTTTTTTTTTTTTTTTTGAGGTAT
>VZUI01048022.1:0-60148 GCA_013401135.1 Cettia cetti | reverse complement strand
GTCGCTTTTGTTTTGTCTTTTGGTTTTTTTTTTTTTTTTTTTTTGAGGTATGGTCAAACTGTTGGTTGATAGCTGCTGCTGGATTGGGTGACAACATTTAGTTAGCTAAACCTATCAAACTGTTTTTTCCATGACAGACCATAAGAGGGAATTTGGTCACTTGAAGACGCTTGACACCTTGGCGTTTTGACAGAATTTTTTTTTTGTAGAGGGGACCTGTTTTGAGCAGTGAAGCATATTTGCTCACTGAGGCTTTTTGTATTTTTGTCAAAAATTATACTGGGCTGCCTTTTTTATTGGTGAATTATATCTAGTTTAAAATTATATAATAGAAATCATAAAAATAAGTTTTCTGGTATTTGGTACTAGAAACCTTTACCAATGTCTGTAATATAACCATTACCTTTTTAGGCTGTATTTGGAACTTTTTTCCTGTGGCTTTTCAGGAAGAAGAGAACTGTAACACAGGAGCAATAGCATGTATTTAACCTACATATAAAGCTGTTCAGAATGCTTTTATAGAAAATAGGTCTTGTCAGACCAAACTGATTTTATCCTGAGATGAAATTTCAAGTCTGATAAAAGTGACCTGCATTTAATAAGCTTTGTTAAGGCATTTGGAAAAGCATAATGATAAAATTCTCTCTCTACAGTATCAATAAGACACAATTAAATTGGTCAAAAATTGGCTGGTTGATAGATTTTAAGTAGTATTTGCCAGTGAAGAGTTGCCATGAATTGGTGAGTGTTTCAATGCAGGTTTGAGAGAGGTCAATGGAAATGTAGTATTCAGTAATTTCACCACTATGAAGTTGCTTATGAAAGAACATGTGGATGATGCAGACAAAATCCTGGTAAGGACAGAGCAGTGGTGTAACCATACCTTGGCTGCTTGGCAAGCTGTTCTCATACAAATGTTTTTTGTAATTGTATTCCTGAAAAAAATAAGCGATGAGGGCCAAACTTCCCTGCAGTGCTTGTGGATTGTAGCACCAGGATTTTTCAGAAGCTCTGAGGAAAGCAATGCATGGAAACAGCGAGTAAAGAATAAAAGTAGTGTGCCAGTCTTCTGTGCTAGACAGAAGTGAGACTAGAGCTGGAATACTACGTCCAGTGTGCTGGTCCATATTTTAAAGTGGTTATCAAAACCTTGGGAAGTTTCTAAGAATGAGCCCTCTCATTCTTCTTACAAAATACTAAAAATAAAGGAAAAAGGAAAATAGGGACTTAATGAACTCTTTAAGTACCTTTTCATGAAAAACATGCAACATGATACTGGAAGATATATTTAAAAAAAATAAATTAATGCAGGCAATCAACTAAATTTTTCATAAAATATGCAAAATGTTTTAACAGTGACTACTTAGTGGCAAATATTCCTAAGGGAAGTAATGATATCTTCATTGCTGGTATTTTCTGATCAGGAATGGATACCTTCCTGACACCTGATATCCTTTAGCATGCACAAATCTCTGAAATCAATACAGGATGAAAATGTAGTGTCTCTGATGGCCAGGATTTCAGACTCGATAATGTAAAAGACCATGTGCAGCCCAAAAATCAGGCTTTATTAATTTAATTAACACCTTTAAAAGGTAGTTATTACTAGGAAGGCCATAGAAGTACTTGTTCAAGTTAATTCCCTCTGCTAAGTATGTGATTTAGTATGTGAGGAAATATTCAGTCTTCAAATTACACTTTTTTGGGGGTGTTCCTAGTTGTCCTGGGTTATGTCTGTGTGACTACACTTGCTAAACCCTCTCTAGTTACTTAGCTCTGCTTCATTTATCTTGCTGGTATTCTGTAGGAGCACATCATCTTAGCTCCTCTTTGTTCTTCAGAAGTGGAATGAGTACTTCATCGTCTTTGTGTGTGAACCTGTAGTTCTTCAACGAGTTTTACAATCCTGTATTGACTTTGTAATAATTGTAATTATATATAATTATTAGCTTACAATTATAAGTTATAATTATTAGCTTGAAGTTTGTAAACAAAGCAAGACTTAACTCATTTAACATATTGAGAAAAATTCTTTGTGAAATGCATTTAGATTTGAAGTAGTGTTTTTTGTTCTTGTTGTTAAACTCCTATCTGTAACATATAAGAATACAATTACCATAATAGACTATACTCTCTTATTCTGGAAAAAAAAAAAATTCTCCAAATTGCATTGTAAATCTTGTGGAAATTGCCACCAATTCAAAGATTCCTCTATTTCTTCAGACCTGTTGTTGGCAAGGTGCAAAGGGAAAGCACTATCTCAGCCAGAACATGATTAGTGATAAGTAGCTTTCAGAGGCTCAAATGTTTATTTTACTGCAGGTGTTGAACAAAATAGGTGTCCCTGGCAATAGATACCTTCGGTATTGTCACAGAAGCTGACTTAAAGCCCAGTTAAGTAGACTCAGTCTCCATGAACACCACGATGATGAATATTTCCCTGGTGAACAGCAGTAAAGTGACCAGGCAGTGGCAATATCTACAGTAAGCAGTTTTGTGTGGCCATAGATTGCCCTGGAGAGCTGGCCCCATCCCCTCTGCATGCCCTGCCTTTCTTCACTCCTGTGCTCTCCAGTTCCTATCCCGGTGTTCTGCACAGTCTCTGCTTCTCCTGGGCAAGGACTGCTTTTCCAGCCTTTCTGCCTGGCCAGTGGTGCCACTCCCTCTGCTGCCCAGAGCAAACCCGTGTGTGACCAGCCCTGGGTGTCTGGACCTCGGCAGGCAGCAGGGAAGGAGGGAGATGCACTGGGCCAGGGTGTTCCCAGTGCCTCTGCCTGTGGCAGCTCCTCTCCCAGGGGCAGATGCTCATCTTCTGGGGAGTTAAGTGAACTCCAGCACAGAGATACTGGTATGGTCTTCAGAAATCTGCTCAGCTCTTTGTCCACAAGGCTCAATAATGTGGCAGTAGCTGGCAGTAGCTGGTATCTGGTGTGTGAAGGATCATTCGTGGGTATCAAGGTCATGAAAGATTTCAATAAGGTTGCCTCTCTTTAGACTTCCTCAGCCCATAGACATACCCTGATGGGTCAGTTTCCTTTCTTTCATTTGGATCATTGGCATTGCCATGATCTAGATGAAAGATTGACACTTTTACTAAAAATACATATTTTTCACTCTGTAACAAATTGTTTTCCAGAGCACCATTAGAGCAGCTCCCTCTGCTATTTCTGTCTTATACATGTCTAGATAGTAGACAAGAGCTCTCTTGTCTACAGTCTAGAGGTGTATAGGCCAAATAATTTAGAAAGTCTGGCCCTTTCTAAATTATTATTTTATGTATCTGTGCATGATGGTGGGTGTTGTTCCAGATTCTTTCATAGTAGTTCTTGAGCCACCCTCAGGAAAGCTGTTTGATCAATGAAGGATATGAACTAAATTTCTACAAGACATCAAATTATCATTTATAATAGAAATATCTTTGATTTCTCAGTAGGAAATAGTTCTGGGTTTTGATTCCTGACAGTTCAATGAAAAGTCAGAACTTTTCCAAGGGCTTCTTCATTCAGTTGAAAGCTGATTTTCAGTTGAAAAAAATTTGACCATCACATTTAATACAGCTTTGTCTGACTAAATATAGTAGTCAAAGACAGAGATTTGTAAGTATTTTGCATTGAGGATGGCTGTGTACGTCTGACCTCAATACTAAACAAAGTCTTTGAACCACTTCTGAAGGAAAAGGGTAGTTCAAGGACGTGGAGTTACATGGAAAATTGGATAAAATGCAATGTGTTTTTTAACAAAAGGTAATTGTGTCAGATTAGACCAGTATCTGTCTTTGATAAGACCTGTTTGGCTAGAAAAGGTTGAAATAGCAAACCAAATCTATATATGTAGTTTTAAGTAAGGCACATAAGGTGCGTTGCCTCATGGGACATTATTATTTGAGAGAGACAAAAGGGAATAGTATGCATTTGAAGACAGATAAGAAATTCATTTCCTGTTTAGCCAGCTTGGGTCATCTTAGAAAGGACATTTAGAAAGGGAAGAGTCAGTATATGGGGTATGCCTCAGGCCCAAGTCTTGGCAACAGAGAGCTTTGAATCTGGTGGTGTTGCATGGCTGTCCTGTGCTGTGTTTGTAAGTATCAGTTACTATAAAATATCTTATGCCCTCTCTGGATCATTCCCTCCTTGATTTTCTTATTTCTAGTTGTTTTTCTCAGTATCATGCTGATTGTCACTTACAGTAAAGCACTCTGACATATGAGAAATGCCTGAGACGTGCATGTTTCCTCTCCTGTCACTCTGGGGCACTGAGGCATTGTCCTGTGAACCTTCTCAGGTGAGCAAACTGAAAGGAACCTGTGATACATGAAGTGGAAGGAATTTAAGACACAGAGAGGTTTAATAGCAGAGGACTCTTTTGACCTCACAATTTTGACAAAGAAACTCTTAAAACATCATATTGAGGGGCAAGCAGAAGGTTTTTTTATCCTGAAAGAAAAGATGACAGCAGATAATCTTTTATGGCTGCAGTAACATTGTCTGAATGGTTAAATCAGGCTTCTGTGTTTGTATAAAGATGAGATGGAACTTGGAGCAGACCTATCATTGTTTTGAGATTCTGTGTGTCAGGTTATTTGCCTGAATCTCAATTCTGTCACTGATGAAACAGAGAGAACTCACTCAATCTCTAGCCATAACCTGCTGAGCTACATGCACTTCAAGTTCTGTTCCTCGCTTCAGCAATGTACAGAAAATACTCTGCAGTTTCTGTGAGGAATTGAGACTGGCAGGTCCCAGCTCCCAGGTAGTATCTATGCCTCTGCTGCATCAAGTCAATATTGCATGGTCTGTACCTGCAGGGCTTGACTTTCAGTTAAGGCACAGTTGATCCCTGTGTGTGTGTGTATGTGATAACATTATGGGGTGGCCTAGCAAAGGGCAGAAAATTCAAATACACAATACCAGTACTAATATTAGCTTGATTTCCTTATTGGAAGTGTAATGCTACCTAAAAGCTATTTGAACTCATACAAATATTTCCATTTTGAATGTTTTTTTTGGTAACAAAGGGATGATTGTTTTGCAATACATTTGTGATTCACTTTCTTCCCTCCGCTTCTAGGTGGAGGTGCCCTAATGATCTTTGTCTTTTAGATGCCAAGATGAACGTTTGCATTTAGATGCAAGATGAACATGTACATGTGCATTTGTGCTTATACCATGAAAATTAGTGTGAACTTGGGGGAGTTGGGAGGTGGTAACAAGGGACAAGGAACAGCATAATTTGATGAATTTTGCAATTGGAAGAGTCTGACTCTCTGTCAAGCAAGCTAGATGAAGGGGCTGGGAGAGGGGGCTCATCAACTTGTCATATTTAATTCACTCCTGATGTTTGGATGGAGGGTTGGCAGGTGAGAAATGCCCTCAATGGCAAGGTGGATAGGAAAAGTAGTAGCATATGCAAAATGCTCAAACAGGAGCAAAATAGTTTTGAAGGAAAAAAAATAGGCTTTTGTGGATAAGTGTTGGTTTCTGCCATAGTGTACACTGCATGCTGAATGAAAATAGAGATATTTTCTAACTTTTGGAGCTGTAACACTGCAGCTTTAGAAGAAGAGCAAAGCCTTTTGGTGTGCTGCTGTTATTAAGAGTGAGATCCTGCCAAGGGGTTGTTGACTTATCCCCTAGATTTGAGACTTGGTGATGATTTGTCATTCTTAATCCCAGGGGGTTCATGTATGCAAGTATGTCCTCCCTTTTTGTTTCTTCTTCCTTTTGACTCTTTCTTGTCTTTTTCCCTGGGTTTTCTGCTTGACACAATTTTCACAGATAACTCCCACCCCATCCTTCCTTTCTCACTCAGTATTAAGAATTGTCCTTCTCCCTCTGTTTGTTATGATCTTAGCACGTTATCTGCAAATTACATTTTCCAGACAGCACGTTCTTTGTGTTGTCCCTCTCACTTCCAGGGAGTTTTCTTAGACAAATACTTCAGAAAAGCTTTAGCTAGTTTAAATTCCTTAAAATATTATAATATTATATAAAATATATACCATGTGATCGAGGGCGGTATGGAAAGAAATTATCTGTATCTCTGTACGGTACTATGTCTTGCAGGTTACTGTCCTGTAGGGTGCGAAAACTTTGGGTTTTGTGCAGTGTTGAGCACAGCAGAGCCTACAGTTTGTTACTGACTGTTCTGAGAATAAAGAGTACAGAAGTAATAATAAAAAAAAATAAGCTGATGATTTTTCATTAATATTGTGTAGGAGTTTTCTATCATGATGGTTATACACACCTTCTTCATCATACCCCACCTCAAATGTTAAGTATGGAAAGAGATTTACAATTCAAATGGTGCCTACTCACCATTAAAGATCAAAATTAAAACTAGAAAAAGTAAAAACCCAAACCCTAAGAAATAATTAACTTGTTGTTCTTCTTCTGTTTCCTTCCAGTACCCTTTTACCCAGTGCAGGAGTGATTTCCTCAAAATGAGTTTCTCTTTGACTTTTGGGCATTAATGTGCCAATTTTCTTTCTGCTACTGAACATTATCTGATCCTGAAGCTGGCTACAGTTGAATTAATGCTGCTCTCAATCACAGCTGCTTATCTGAGTCTTATTGGGGCTGAAATTGAAAATTCCTTAATAGTGTGGTGTCAGAGCTTAGGTGTTTTCTCACAATGGCCAAGTTGCATTCCCTCCCTCCTTGCTGCTCTGCATGCCCCATTCTGAACCCAGCTGCAGTGGGTACAGCCTCATGGCAAGGCTTGGGCTGAACCTGTGCATTCCACCTTGAAACGTGAGGGATGCAATGGCAGGAAGGAGGTGCCAGCCGAGATTAGCAACCAGCCAAGTTCAACTTTTCTTTTGCACTGCAGCAAAGCTGTTTGTGCAGCAGCTGCTGGAAGGTGAAGCTGTCCTATCACACATGAAGCAAGACTGTGACCCAGTCTATCCAGCCTCCTTTCCTAGGTTTTGCAGGATACTGCTTCCTTCCCCTCTACGGCACTGCTCCCAGAAGATGTTAGAATAACATAATGTCCAGATATCTGTCCTCAAACTAACACCCCATATTAATAATTAATAATTTTGTTTGCTAGCAAGGCTTGTGTTTACAAGGACGCTATAACATTACATCGTGAGCAAAATTTGATAAAAATCATGCTAGGGAAAAAGCAAAAGAAAGCATTCAAGGGTTTTTATAAAGTCAGAGTGGGAAATAAAGTTATAGAAAAGAAACTAAACCAATATGCAATTTTGAATATTGAGGAAGAACTCAACATACTAAACCTCCTATTTTCCTTTTAATCTGTATGGTGGAGCTCTATAAAGGCATGATTAATTTTAATAGTTTTAAGATTTCATCTGTGTTTATGCAGAGCATAATTTAAAGTCTAATTTCTACCCAGCTAAAACATTGATTTCTGTTCCTTCAGAGAACTCATAAAACAAAGGTAAAAGATCCTTTTTGCAACTTGTTTCATGCACCTTCTCTTTTATATTTGATACAACTAGGTTGTGTCACATACTCTGGAAAAATTGGTTTAAATTGATGAAGCATAGCATAAGCCAAAGAAGTTACATGACTTCTAGCACAGCACAGTTCTAGTGTTTAGGACATCTTGGGAAGTTATCAAAAGCACAAGATTCAAAAATCAGAACCGGGGCAAACATCTTCTCTCAGACAGCTTTTCAGACACCTTTCTCTGTTTACATTTCTGAGTAAGTATCTTCAGGTTTTGATTCTGTGGAATTAATGTAATGATTCATATGAAACAGTTTGCAAAATAGGTTTGGCTTGTTTCAGAAAAAACTTTTGGAGTCCCATCCACATTAGAATTTTAGATGAAGACAAAGCATGCTGATGGGTATTGGAACACACTGAATCCCATTAGCCCATTTGTATGTGTGCACAGATGAATCTATTCACACCAGGAGCCAGTGCAGAACAGATGTTACCTCTGAAAAATTGATTTGTTCGTAGAGTTTATTTATTCTGCTTGTGCTATTAAACTATGGCATCTCTCCAAAGAACTGCTAGAATTCTCAGACTTTTTTCTGTGTTTTGCTATTTAATTTGTTAGCTTTGGGCACATTTATATTCAGGGCTTTACCACTGCAACTTAAATCAGGTAATTCAATCATAAATTAGGTACATTGAGTGTCTAGTGCACTAAAGGTGTCCACTCAAGGTTTTGCCTGACTTTAAGTCAGTTGAAAATATCTCTGTGGAGCCAGCATGACTTTGAATAAAGATTGGGTATAAGTTATCCACCTGCTTAATGGGGCAATGCTGAGAACAGGGCAAGAGAGATTTTTCACAAGTGACATGACAGACCAGCAGTCACATAAACCAAACTGCCAGATGAAAATAGCAAGCCCCTGCAACACAGTCCTGCAAAGATGGATTGCTTCCTCTTCCCCTTATCCTGTCTAGCCAGTGTGACTGGGCAGGACTATGTTCTAAAACAGGAATACCCTGTGCCACTGCCTGGGCTGAAGACCTCTCTTAAAAACAGAGAAGGAAGCAACTAATTTTTGCAACCAGCAATGAGCCAAGTGTGTTGATAGTTGCATAATAATGTAAACAAGGTAATGAACACTTACATGTAGTTATGATATTGTTTTGTTATAATAGGTCAGGGTGTACATTTCTATAGTCCTTGTTGATAAACCATTTTCTCAGCAAGCCCCTGACCTTCTCGTTTGTACAGGTACTACCTAGTGTGCACAGGAGTTACAGAACTCCGTCTGCTGAGGTTCTATAAAGTCTTTATGAGATATGTTTGTGAAATTGATTCTTTGGTATATTTGGGTGTTGTAGCACTCAGCACTGCATCACCTAACTGCCAGATCCCAAAGTGCCTGTGGGACTTGTGAGCTTTGAGTTCTGTGATAACAAGGCTTAGTCATAAAGAGACTTTAGAGTCCTGATGAGTGAAAATCCACTGAAGCTACATTGAAATGAAAGGCTGAGAGAGGGAGAGAAGCAAAAGTACCTCTTCCTGTTTAGCTCTCTGCTCTGGGAGGCACTCCCATCAGCAGATCTGTCTTGGGGTCTTGAACTAGAACCTTGTGTTAGATATTCTCTGTGGGGAGCACTGCTGCCTCCCACAACTCCAGGCACCTAATGGCCCAGGGGAACAGAGCACAGCCCAAAGTCCTGTTTCACATTTACTTTGCCTCAACCAGAGTTGCAAAGTGAACCACAGTGAGGGCTACAGGGCTACTCTGTGGGTCCTATCTCTGATAGTACTAGTACTATTTACCTATTTAGATGTAAGGCTCAATTTTCCTCATATGAGGCAAAGACAGGCTTCAGTGCATTTATCTCTGCCTCAGGAACTATTTAATTTTTTTAGACAAGGTAATCTTGTTTTATTGTGAGAAACCAAGAGAACTCTGTACCTGAAGGGGTTTTCTAAAAATTCAGACTTCTTTTCTGATGCAAACATGTGGTTCTTTATACCTTAAATTGCCGTGAGCTCTGCTGGAATGGGGAAAAGCTGCCTTCAAAGGGTCTCGTCTTCTTGTAAGCACACCTAGAGAACAGGAGCAGAGTGGCAGCACAGGCAGGGGATGCCAGTCTTCAGGCATGCTCCAGGATGGCAGCGCTTAGAGCTGGATTCAAGGATTTGCCTGCTGGTGGGAATACAGACATCTGGACCAGGAATTTACCACCACAGAATGTAGGTGCTTCTGAAAATGGTTCACAAATAAAGGATATCATGTCTGCCATTTAGATTGATAACCATCAGCATATGTAAAGGCTTGGAGGCTTTTAACTTGTTTTGGACACTTTTTCTGGAAATTATAGAACTCTGGTATACTGCTTCTCATTCCCTTGTAATTTTAGTTGGGTACACTGAAAGTGTGTTCTTGAATCCAATGGTTTTGTTTCTTTGGTTTATACTATGAATCATGCTACAGCTTTATGAAGCAAGATTACAGCCCTAAATATATCAGGAGCATAATGTATATATATATTATTTTAGCTCAGCACTGCAACCATTTTAGATTATTTACACAGAGAAGCACAATAATGTAAGAAATATCTCACATGAGATGTCTATGCAAATCAAGTCAGTATATACTAAAAAGCAAGAAGTAATTGATGCCCCTGGGTGACAGACTAAAGAGGAAATAGAAAAGTGAGAAATAGCATAATAAATTTAAGTATTATTAGAATTAGGAAATCTGTTTAGGATATCTGCCTGCAAAATGGAAGAATATTTTATGGAATTTCATTTACATTAGTTAGCCAAGAAGACTATTTACTGTGCAAAAATGACAGTTATTCTTTAATTTTGGGTTGGTCTTTTCTGCTTTCAAATGCAGCATGGTCCAGTGCTGAGTGCACTGATTTCTGCTGGCTTAGATGCTTATCCAGAAGATTTTGGTTAAGTCACGCTAAGGATTTCCTGTACTGAGAAAGCCAGGTGTGTGGGGCATGGTATTTTGTAATAAAGTGGGCCCTTTTCCAGGGTGTTAACTGCTTTTTTCTTCTTAGTCTCCAGATAGACACATCCTTTGTGTTTGAAGCTGGATACTAAGAAAAGAGGTTGTTGGAGTCAGTAGGAAAGGAAATATACACAGAAACCCCCCCATATCTAAATAAGTATTTTGGGGAAAAAGAGTAGCCTAAAAAGTCAAATTTGCCCACATGAAGTAGTTCTGCTGTAGGAATATTTTTTATTCATCTTAGTATCACTTTAAAACAGTAGACAAGTGGAGTAGTGCTCTGCTAATTAATCAAAAATAGATGGGCCTGTCCTCTCAACACCTTCTGTCTTTACAAGTCTTCTTGGAGCATTCCTTTCCCAACTGAAGGCCTGTCCAGAGCCTGCACCCCAGCAGCCACGAGTGTGAAAAGGCAATAATCCTAATTCAAGCTCTTGAGAAAAGCAGGAAAGCAGAGACAGCTGGTAGCATTGGGGACTTTCAGTGGGAACACACAGCAAAGGGGGAGGACTGGCTAATTTCCTTCCCTGGTCCATTTTGCTTCTCTCTGTCAACTGAACCTTATTACGATTGAATTAGGTTTGTGTGTTGCATTTCAAATATCTTGTAGTGTTTTGAATACTGTTGGCTTTGTGGATTAGTTATAACTTACTCTAGCTTTCAGAAAACCAAGAACTGATGTCCCTGCTTGATATCTGTCCAAAGAACACGAGGAAACATTCAAGTTTCTACTCTTGAATACATATTTTTTAGTTGTAACCTGAAATATGTTTACTAATCTCCTGCCTTGCTGAAAGCATATTCTGCATTGAGAAAAAAAATCCTTATTGTTGTTTGACAGTTACTACAGTATGAGTAAACACAAAGATCTATTTTATTTTTCATTCATTATATTTCATTGGATTTACTACCAGGCATCAGATTTAATAGTAGGGACTTAACAGCTTGTGCATTAAGCAGTATAAAATTTTTATCTAACCTTATGTGTTTATCATATAATTCAATGATATTTGAGACACATTCTGTCTCTCCTATGAGGAACACTCAAATACTTCTACTCAGGACAGAAATTAAATTAGTACAATAGTTTTACATCTTAAATTTAAAAAGTGCTTAAAATGGAGAATGATTGCTTGATACTTCATATGTGAAGATACTAATCTGTCCTCTGTTCTGAGGTTCATGAGATGTCTTTCACACCTATCAAAGTAAAAGGACCTAATTCTTCTTCATATGGCAGACATCACTGCACGTACAGGCATGTCACCATGCTGTGGTGCAAGGGCACAGTGTCCTTGAGAAACTCAAAAGAAAAAATATCTTCAGGAAAGTCTTCTTGATCTGGTTGGTAAATGTTACTAGTAGATCAACACTGATGATGGCAGTGTAACAGAAATCACAGAATTTTCTGTGTTGGAAGGGATGCATCAGGATCACTGAGTCCAACTCCTGGCCCTGCACAGGACACCCCAAGCATCTCACCCTGTGCCTGAGAACCTTGTCCAAACACTTGACCCCTGCCAGGCTTGGTGCTGTGACCACTTTCCCTGGGGAGTCTGTTCCAGTGCCCAACCAGGGTCTAGCAACAGATAGTTTTCCCAGCATCCAACCTAAACGTCCCCTGACACAACCTCAGGCCACTCCCTTGGGTCCTGTCGCTGGTCAGCACAGAGCAGAGATCAGTGCCTGCCCCTCCTCTTCCCCTCAGGAGGAATCTGGAACTCTTCTGAGGTCTCCTCTTGGTCTCCTCCTGGATGAACATAAAGTGACCTCAGCTGCTCCTCATACAGCTACATCTGGCTGGTTTGTTTTAGATTGGCAGACAGTATTGGCTCCTTCACAGAAATATGGCAAATTAAAGGGCAGACAGAGGAGACATTGCTCTGGGACTCTCATTATGATATTAGATAAAATTCAGAGCTCCACAAGATAAGGGAATAAATCTAGAATACAGTAAAGATGCCTGAAGGTCACACAAGTATGTCAGCCTACTATAAACATATAGCTTTTGAGATGAGATTCAAAGATAGCAAAACAGAGAAAATGACATAAAATGCAGATTGATAGGGGCAGAATATAAAGCTGTGCCAAACATTTTCAAATTTCTTCTAAATCTAGGAATGCTAGTTAAGAACCAGGGCTTGGATCTATTCAGTTGATCTATAAAGACACTATGTGATGACATAAATGAGATTCTCAAAGAACAGCATTTTGCATAAGCTTCACTTTGTTCAAAAAATTGCCAGTTAGTAGTTAATATTTTATTTATCTGAATAGTGGAAGAAGGTACATTTTACTCCCTTTCTTACTACCTGTGGTACTTTAAAGGATTTTCCCCAAATTAGATTATTGCAAAGAAAATAATAACCTGATGAGGGCTGAAATGAAAGAAATGCACTGCACCTCTCAAGTAACAACAAGTATTCATCTAGTGTTTATCTGGCTTTTCCAAGACTGGCCAAGGCTGACATTCCAGCTGCAAAAACCACTGAATTGTTCCCTTAGAAAAGATATACAGCATTTATACTCCCTTACAGGGATAGAAGGGTGAGAAGAAAAATGTACAGTAATACAGGGAAAAGGGAAATGTCTAATACAAATTTTTCAAATAGCAAATGAAATCATATTAATTTTTGGGAAATGATATCTTTTTAGTTATTGTAAGGTTTTTGTAGAATATTAAAGTGTAGTTTGTGTTTGTGGTGAGCAGGAAAATAAGAATACATATGTTTTAGTGTTGGCAAGTGTGTGCAGTTTGGAAAGGACAGCTGCTATTAAATTTTTTTTTCCCAGTAGGAAGTACTCTGAAGTCATCAGGCTTCCACATATAAGTAGGTCAAGAAAGACTTCTTCCAAAATTTTTACTTTTTAGCTGCAAACAGGAAACTATGCCTAATTTTCATGTCCAAAAGGCCATACTAAACCTGACCTCGAGCTTATGTACAGTTTTACTTGACCTTTATTTAGAATCCCTTCTGCTAGAAAATTGCCTTTTATTGTCACTAAAGATATACTTCACTGTCAAGATGAGTCAGTATTCAAAGAGAAGAGCTTTCAATCCAGTATGGAGGTGCAGTGGAATCCTGACAACAGTGATGTCAGTGGAAATGTTTCCACCTATTCTGATACCACTAATATTTTCTTCCACCTACTTTATTATGTCAATTGCTTTCCTTACATTTTTTCCCTTCTGTTTTTTTTTCCTCTGGATTATAAAAAAACCCCATTTTTTTAATGGAACAGCATATGTGTTTGTATATATAGAAGCATTCAGTTCTGCATTTATGCAGTGGCAGTTACATTGTGTAACTGGCATTTTTCATCACTCCCATCTTTATGAAAGAAATGGAATTACTTTTGCTTGTCATCAATTGTTTAACACATGCACAAAAGCAGAATTTACAAACTTGCTTCTCATTCTGTTATTTCTTCTAAATATCAACCTATTTTTTTGTAGCAAGAATAGTGACCCTGCCTGCAACCAGCACACTTGATCACAGAAGAAATGCTCACTGGCCAGTTTTGTGTCTTGCTTCTCTCATGACAGCGAATCTGATGAGAAAGTTTTGATAAGAGCTGGAGCAATAGCAAAATAGAGATGAAGTTAATGTTTTCTTTCTTTCCACTAGTTTAAAACATTCTGTTTGGTTTTTTTTCTCCAGACTGTCTTCCATACCAAGAGCACTTTTCCTTTCTATTGGCAAGTGCTTTTATATCTGCTACTTGTGGAGAGAAAAAAAATCCTTATAAAAAGTGTGAATCATCTTTGAAAGCAAAGCTGCAGGTGCAATTTACTGTTACTGCATCTGTAGAAATGGATATCTGGTACTTAAAGGCTCTCTACTGTGGTTTATTCAGCTGCAAAAAGGGAACAGGAATATTTATATCATACATGCTTTTGAAAGAATAAATATTGTAGGGTAATTTGAGACCTGTGCTGACAGACTTTTCTTACACATGCATTAAAGGCCTTTGGTTTGAAAATTGGGCCCAAAGAGGCCCAAATCTGTTTATATCAAGAGAGATAAAAAGCTTCCCTTGACTTCACTGGTGCTGACCATGGCCCATGCAACTTTGGCAAACTACACAGTGAAAGTGCTAAGATTCTGGGCACAGAAGTCAAAGGTCCTTTACCTTGCAAGCCTCTGTCATATGCTAAAATTTGTAAGTAGTAACTTCCTTAAGATTCTTCTCAAAAGTTCAGGGTATTTCTAATTCAGCAGTTCTCAAATATTTAGCATATTTTTGTGAAAGTTGACACCTAAAATTAGAGATATTTTTAAAGGGGGAAAAGGAATCATAGAGGCTGGGCAATATTGCTTTTTATGTCCAAGCAGTATTAACAAATTAAGTCATATAGCAGCCGCATGAAAACAAACTAGCATACTGTTTTGACATGTGCATCTCGTGGAAGGATTGCTAATTGGTGAAAATGCCAATCATTACAGAAAGTGATTCATGCTCAGAGGTGGATGATATCTACTGGTGCCACATGGCATAGAATCAATGCTGTGGGAACCAGTCATGACCAATATTTGAAGTATTTAGGAGAGATTTCAGCATTCAAAATAGGATTTCCATAGAAATAAAAAGCACAGGAAAAGGAGAGTTAGTTTTTAGGGGAACATTGGTGTAAAGAAGAACAAGAAATGACTGAAAGAAAAAAAAAATCTACGTATCCATATTTTTAATTTTGTTAAAAAGGAAAAATTATGTTACTTGCCCCCTCTAGGCTCAAGAATCACCACAGACAGTCATCATGGGAGTGATGTGGTCTGGGTGGTGTAAGTGCCCAGCTGTTTGACAGCTGGGGTAGGTGGGGTTCCCTAAAGCCCTGCCTGGGGAGAGGGGTGGTGCTGCCTCTGGGGATGCACAGCCCCAGGCACGGCTGCTGGGGTTCAGTGGCAGGGACTGCGTGAGCCAGACCTCTACTCTTTCCTAAATGTTCCCCCGTGCCCTCAGCACTGAGCGATACTGCTGTGTGTCTTATTAAAAAAAAAAACAACAAAAACACCACGTAGTCTTTTGCCCATCCTTGCCTCCCGAGACTGGAGACAAAGCTTACCTCACTGTCTGAGGAGCTGTCAGCCCTGTGAGCCAGGACATTGTTTGCTTTATGTTATGCCAAAGTTTATTCTTCGGATTTGTCACTTATCCTCTAGATGCAGTGATGTACTCGGTGCTGCTGTCAGAGGTGCCTCTGCAGCTTCCCCAGGTCCCTTCCTCGCCCGGGCTCTGGCAGCGCCGCAGCGGGAGCAGCACGGCTTAGTGCGGATCAATTGCTGGGGAATTGACTCAGATGTCAGGACAGGCTCTGCACTGCCACGAGCAGACAGGCAAGACTTGTCATAGTCATTAAATCTAGTAAGATACAGAACATGCTCTCATCTGTCAGGAATAAAGAGCAACTGAAGTTTCATTAACAGGGCATTATCAAATGCTTGTGAACATCATAAAATAAGCTTCCATTCACACGAGGTTAACAATTTGCCTTGTCCACTGGCTGTTAGTCACAGCCTGTTGGTGTTAGAGCTTACAATTTGCTAAGCAGTGGCCATGATGGGGTATATTTAAATGAAGAATGAGAAACCTCGAGAGATTTGCACTTGAATTGTAAAGAACAACTTTTTAAAAAAGTCTCTAAATGAAATATAAGCTAAAATGTGTTGTAGCAAAAAGGGCTGATTTTCAAGTGGAGAACAACGTAGTGCTCTTGAAGGTTAGGGTAGGGAAGAAATTCAGCTACTTCAGAGTTTCTTGGATTACCAAGACACAATTTTGTTAATGGAGTAGTGGGCAGAACCTTTTCTTCCTGCATCCTTTGCAGAGAATTCTCTGCCTTGGAGATTTCTCTGGATACTAGAGAAAATACCCCAGCGAGCTTTTCTGAATTGCAAGTTTCCTGGCTTGTAATTTTCAGGCTGAAGAAGGAGAGCTATGTTGAAATATATGGTCCTGTATTTCTCCCCTTTTAGATCAGTTCAAAATACTGCAATTTGTCCTAGTGAGGAAGAGTGGAGATGATTACACTGGTAGGAGGCTTTGTGTGTAATTATGGAAGTTGCTTTCCACAGTAAATAGAGTGGTTTTGAATGGCTCAGTTTGAATTTGTACTATATATATATGGCTTAACTAATATTTATGAAAAGGGTTGTTCTTAGTTTTCATGTATATCTAATTCATGTCATTTGCATATATGAAACTTAAAAAAATTGTACTACGTGCATAGCTACAATAAAATTTGCATGTAGTTCTTAAAATCAGTCATGAGGCAACATTAAAATATGAAAATACTATGATAATACTTTGGAAATGGATGATTCCAATAAAGATAATGAATCTATGAAAAAAATGCCTGTTGAATTATGGAGATCTTTTAACTTCCATATTCGGGGTCGTCAAAGTCTTGTTTTTTCTATGCAGATGGTGTTATTAAATAATGGATGTTATTAAATAATGGATGCAATAATTTAGATCAGTCAAATAAAACCATGTAGGATGATCAAAAGATCAGGATCTCACTGGTTGGTTTTTTTTTTTGGTGAAGATTTTACATCTCTTACTACCCCAATGAAACAACTGGAAGAAGCCACCCAGGTAAATTCTGCTCTCAGTTACAGCAAGTCTAAGGCACAGTAACCAACTCCATCTGTGCTGGGTTTAGCACTTGGAGCAAGAGCTAAGTTATGTCAGGAGACATATCAATTCCATTCATTCCAAAGGGCTTATTTTAGATTTACTTTTTTTGTTGGGTTGTTTGTTATTTTATTGATGCTAATACAAGATGGCAGTGAATATGTGCTATTTTTGCATGTAATTCCTCTGTATACTTTTCCTGTGTGCTGTTTTTACAACAATTTGTGTAACTGTAGTTCTTTTTAAAAACAGATCAAGAAAATCACCTGTGTGCTCCAATGCCACGCCTTTTACAAATATGGTTGATGTATAGTCTAAGGGGACTAGCTAAAATTCTTTGCAGAATCATGATACCTCCTGACCTTCCAAGCTCTTTATCATTTACTGTGAGTTTTTTTGCTAGAAGACTTTACTCACCTCTTTTGTTTTCCTTTCCCTGAAATTTGTGCTCTCTAGCAGCAGTCATCAAAACTGCAGGTATTAAGGCACAGGGTACAGAATCACAGGAATCCAATAATCTCCTGACTGTGACAGATTGCAGCTCGTGAGAATTAGTCTTGAGCACTGTTTGATAGTTACAGTTTTGCACACAGTAGCTCTAAAAAATGCTCATTGCTGAGGAACTTACACCCACCCTGTAAGCAACTAGAATTCAAATGAATGGTAATGAGAATTGTTCATGCACGAGAAGGAGAAAAGAATGCAAGAAAAGTCATTTCTCTCCTGAAGCAGCCTGTCTCCTTGACTGTCAGGAGAAGGAACGTATACCTTAGGAAATCAGTCTTCTCTTGTTAATTCCAGCTGAAATGGCTCAAAAAGGTTTCTTCCAAGTGTTTTGACAGAAAGTACAGAGAAGGATAAGAGATTTATTCCTCTGATACTTCAGCTGGAACTAACACAGGAAGGCTTTTAAAAAAGAATATAGTGAGGGGGCTCCATAGTCAAAATGGGAGCTTACGCATTATTATCCAAGTTAAAATAAAACTTCTACATCTGAAAAATTCAAAGCAAAATAAAAAGAAGGAAAACCTTGCTGAAAAACAGAAGTCTCTTAACAAGTGGAAATAAGGGCTTAGTCCTCTTGTCCAGTGCCTAGAAATAAAAGGGCTCACAAAGGTTGGTGCTGACAGCACGTCTTACGAGAGGAAGTCAGAAAGGTCCTAATGCACCAAATGCAAAGCAAATAAGCGTTTTAATTCAATCTGTCAAAATTAATTAGAAACAAGTTTAAAAAAGCTCCTCACAAGCAGATGAAGCATTAGCTTGTTAACGTTAATTCCCATTCTGTTGTGATAAACTGAATCATAGCTATTTGCTTTGCAGCTGATCAACTGCTCTGCAGGAAGCTGGAGTAGAAAATACCTCTCTGTAGGGACAAGCCCTGGAGAGGGAGGCAAGGTCTTGCTGAGGCTTCTGCTGCAGGAACTCCCTCCCCACCCCAGAGAGCAGCAACCTTTCGGGGAAGGGGGATGGGAGAGGCTCCCCAATGTATCTCATGAGCAATTGCTGAGAGAGCACTTGTGCTGCATTTGTCTTGAGCTTCCAACCTGATCAGAGCCACAGTTCTTGCTTACAGCTGTATTCCATAGCCAAGCTCCTTGATCTGCTCCTGGAAGTGCATTCAGGAGGCAGCAGCTCTGGCTTGGCACAGCTCTCACGTGTGGGTTCAGGTGACAATTCCTCACACGTGGAGGCACAGCAGGCACTGGAGCATTCGGGCTCATTTGTGGGGAGTGGACCTGACACTGTGTGCATGAAACTATACCCCAGACTTATTTTATGCCTTGTGTCAGGCTTGATCTGAGCAGTTCTGTAGGGATGTTCCTGTACACCCCACTGTGTGCAGGGGTGTTGTGCACTCTTAGAACTGCTGTGTGCTCAGGCTCAGTGCAGTGAGGTTTTGGTCCAGGAGATGTCTATTGTGATCAGACCTGTCTAACATTAGGAAAATATTTTAAGTGTGTCATTACTGAAATAGGTAGCAGATTATTATCCTGTGCTGTACAGATGATAGAAATGTTAATAGAGGAAGACTGAGAAAGCAATCCAAGACATAATCATTTTTCAGTTGCACCATAGTGGGAGCATCCTGTACTTATGCTGAAAAATAGGATCTATCTCTTCTATGTGCAAAAGTAGAACTATCACCATAAATACGTGCCTGTTTTGTTAAATCTGTAGTAACAGAGCCTAAAGCAAAAACATAGAGAAGTAGATGTATTTATTGCTATGTTAGAAGTTAAAATGTAATTTTCAGCTGTACTTTGTGTGCTTGGAAAAATTGGTGAACGTGCATAAAAGGAGCACAGCTGGCCTTTTACCCTGTTAAGAATAAACAACAAGTTACCTGCATTATTAGCCACTAATCTCCTTAGGTTCCTAATTGTATCCCTGTCCATGCTAAGAAGCAACCCAGGCTGGTAAGAGACATATCAAAGTGGTGGATGCCTTAGTGTCCCTGTAATTTGGAAAGGGTTGTGAAGATATTTCATTTATGCCATATTTCCTAAAGTGACATGGTAAGTTAGTTGTCCTTGTAACATCTCTAACTCTTTGAGACAGCAGTGAATTTAACCAATAAAACCCCTCCTGCTGCCAGGTGAATTAGTGGGCACTTTTTTTACATAATAGTCTAGGTGTTAAAGCACTGATCTGTGAAGGGAAAGATCAGGATTTTTGCTTCCTCTTAGCCCAAGAGGGTTTGAAACCACTGTTTCTATTTCCTAAAAATATCCTAGCAGGCATGATAGAGATCAGCCTGTGTTGAGGCTATGCTTTCTCTCTTCAATCCTACTGCTGAGGTAGGATTCTTACTGCTGTTGTGTAAGAATGAAAGTTGGGGAAATGACAGTAGAAAAATATTATATTCATTGTGGACTGCAGATGAATGTAAATGTCTTATATTTAAATGTTATTATTATTATTTCTTCATATTTTAAAATCTAAGGTATTTTTGAATTTACAATCAAAGATAACATAATGTGTTCTTATATTGCCTCTTTAAATTTGTGTGGCAGCTTATGGAACAGTCTGATCCAGAGCTGTTTTATTTGCATTTCCATGGATTGTAAGCAAACAGCATTTTCTGCATTGCGCACAGTGTAATTCTCCAGTTTAGCTGGGAGGACCAAGTCCTAATGACCAATGGCGACCTTTATTCACTCCAGTTCCCACTGATACTTCTCATGATACAAAATATCAGTAGCAATTTAACTATGTCGTAGCAACCTGTGCCTATGTATTTTTTACTTCTCAGTTTTAACGAAATGGGAATGAACCTCATATGCAGTCATTTGTGCAGCAAGTGTAACCATCTTTTATGCATTTGAAACTTTTGGATGCCTGCAGTACATGAGAAGCACTCTATGGGTACTTGCATTATTGAATATTTCATTATAATGTAATTCTGTATTAGAAATTCTATTTATGCAGAATCCAAAAATAGTTCATGCTGTGTAGCAATGCAAATTTCGGTGAATAATCCACAAAGAATTTCAAAGCCTTAACCATTTGTGCCATGCACTATTCTGTATCTTTAATCTCATTAAATTCAACCTTTGAATAAATTATACCAGTCTTTTTATGAGTAAAAACCATTTCTGTGCTTCCCCATTAAAAAACAGTCTATCACTTCTTATCTTAATGATAGTGGAAATATTAGGGGTTATTGTTACTGCTCAAAATTCCTCAAACTGGTTTTAGAAGTTCAGTCAATAGTAGATGTGTAAATCAGGTTTTTGCCCTTGGAGGTTGTGCCGCCCTCCTCACTTGGCAGCTGCTCACCAGAGGGTGACACATCAGCAGTTTCATGGCCAAGGCTAAGTAGGATAGTGCAAAAGCTGAGGAAAAATCCACTTTCCTCATACTTTACCTCAAGGAATCCAACTTAAACCAATGTAGAGTGAAGGGAATTTCCCACAATGTGGGCAAACAGCGGATGTGAGTAGGGATGCTTGGTTTTAGCTGGAGCATCCAAGGCTGAAGCCCAAGATGTGAGTGAAAGGCCTGCGGGTGTGCACTGCCAGCTCTCCTTCCTGTGTGAGCCCAGACTGCAGGGCTGTGCCCAGTCAGGGCCTGTTGGTGGGACAGGAGCTGAGACCTCAGGCCCTTAGGAGAACAAGCAACAAAATGAAACAAGGGGGGAAATTCTCTTGAACTATTTAAGAGATGTTGCAAAGCTGGGGCTTTCTACTTTTTGAAATAGATAGCACCGAGCAGAAGTTTGCCTACTAAGTATATAATAAATAACAATTGACTGAATCAGCTCAGAATATCACCAGCTTGCTTTTAGCAAATTGAATGAAACATTCCTTATAAACTCCTAATGAACAAATAGCAAAGCACTCCAAGTCCATCAGCACTAGGAATTTTTAAAATTTTGAATGAGATTTTACTATTGATAGCACAACTGTGTTCAGTACATAATTACATGCAAGAACAAAATAAAAAATCTGTAGAATTTTCTGCCTAAATAAGACATCCTTTGCAATATTTTAAAATAAATATTTAAGAGATTAAAACTTTTTTCTTTGGGCATAATAGCACAAGTTAAAAAAATTTAAAGAAAATAATCACATCAAAATAATTATTCCATTCCTTCATGTATTTAAGTATGCCTTTCAAGAAGCTTGTCTTCTAGTGTAAGATGAAAGATAGCCTTTATCTTGGGACTTTTACATCCTCTAACAATAGTTAAAGTGAGCTAGTCAGATGTGAAGATCTGCTGCAATACCTCCTGCAAACTTGTAGTACCAGTGTATTCATTCCTCTCATCTCTCCTCTGCACCTTTCCTTGGCATCCCCTTGAGAAGAGCTGAATTCTGGTTCTAAGATTGGTTGATTCAGTCTATGAATGCAGGATGATGTTCATGTTCTAGTGAATCATGCGCCTCTTTCAATATCAGAAATAGAAAATGGCTTGAGTTTCTCTGCTGCCAAAAATTGCTTCATTTTGAATTGCTGATTGCTGGAGTGTTCTTAAAATTAGAGGCAAAAAAAAATTCTTTTCCTCTCACATTTGCATGTTTACCTCAGCCTTATTGGTGGTGCTGTGTCAGGGTGTTAAACTAGTTCAACTAAACTTGAAACTATCAAAGCCAACACAAACTAAGGTGACCAATGGTGCTTTTCCTAGAACAAGAACCTAAAATGGGGAGAATGCCAATAATACTGAGTAAACCTCCAAATGAGGCTTGTCCGGAGGTCTCATTCACACCTACTTGAAGGCACTGGAACATATCATTGACTTTATAAGGAGTTTGCATCCAGATGTTAACTTTCTGTAAAAGAGTTCAGTTCAACAATATTTTCTGATGGAAAATCATTAATGTGCTCTTTACCATTCCTGGTTGATAACATTAATCATCCTGATTCCTTTAGTCTCACAGTTTTTACCGGAATACCACTGTAATTTAACATTAATAGCAGCCCCTTACTAGGAAGTATTACCAATTTCTTGTCTAGGTGATGTTATAATTAGCAATATCTTGCTGTGACAATTGCTGCTGTGAAAGAAGTGCTATTTATAGATACCATTACAGATGCAGCATGTGCTACATGCGCATCCAGGCATTCCAATGTACATGAAACGTCTGGAAACACAATAGTGAAAGATACACATGCAGAAGAACACTTTAAAACACTTTATATGTACTGCAAAGTAACTTTTTGCACATACAGAGGTGTAAATGAAATAATATGAGACTTGAAAGAAGGTTTTAAGTCATGCTTGATTAAATCTGTGCTATAGGCTTCCAGTACTCTTATATCATACTTGGGTCTCTTGGGTGCTATTAAGTATTGTCAGCCAACAAACTATAATTTCATGCTTGAGTGGACTAATACAAGCATAGGCTTCTGCTTCTTTATACAGCCAGCCTTCAGTTTGCTGTAATAATAAAGTGAGAAGGGGAGGGAAATAAAGAATTGTCACACAGTATGATAATACCTATCAGTAAAGTCAGATATAATGATGGTTTAAGCTATAATTTGTTTGGGTCAATAAACTGTGAGTCTTTTACTTCACTAAGCTTTAAATCAACTCCTTCAAGTTTTGTATTTTCATTTGACAGGTAATGTAATGGGCAGCTATGCAGGTAGAAGTTAGCTGCAGAACAGAAAGGCGTTTTTTTGTTCAGTTTGTTTTTTTTTTTTTTTTTTTTTTGAGTGGTTTTGTACTGGAAAGACTAAAGTGTATTTCATCTATGAACAGTTTTATTTTTAAATTATAAACCCCTATATGGGATAATGTTTGAGATTTCTATCTATTGCAGGTTCTAATAATTTTTATATATGATGTGAAAGAAAGTGATATGGTTGTATAAAGAGCCATAGACTTATACTGGGCCACCTAGAATCTGTGAGAAGTCTCTGTATTCAGCTGAGGTCCTTGCTATCAGAAATTCAGGGAACAGCACACACAACAGGTATAATATGTCAGGTGAGCCAGGATGTTAAATAGAAAAGCTGGTAATTCTAGGCAATTGAACACAATAAGATCTAGGTTTGGTTCTGCCTTAGATGCTGTGCAAAACTTTTATAAAAATCAATGAGCATTTGATGCAATGAACAGAAAACAAGGCCCAGCATCTCTGATATTGTAAAAAACCCAGAAATTTTTCATTTAACACTTTGTATTTAGTTTTGCATTCATACTTGCTATTTTAGTCATTCTTAGTAATTTGTTATTGTAAAAAATACCTGGACATGAATGAGACTTTCAAAGAATTGACATTAGTGAAATTTTACAAATGAGAATGATTTTACTCACTCATTCAGTGTGGAATTGTTTCAGAATTATTAATCTATATTTCTTTCTGTGAATGGAGGACAAACTGAGGTCACTTTTTATTCTAGTTAATTATTAGCCATGTTTATTTATTAGGTTAATTTGCAGAGTTTCAACAATCCTATGTCCTTGAAAGGGTCAGGAAATAGCACCAAATCAGCTGTACTGATTATCTGTGCTGTAGAAAGAACAATGAGTTTTTCAAGACCATGTACTTGAAAATGTGTTTTGGGAATGGGCTTTGAACCAACTTCAGGCAATTATTTCTAATGATAAAATACCTTCAGGGATCCTCCCAATACTGCTGTTTGGGGAAGCCTTTTCATACAGTCAGCTGCTTTTGTCATGCTCCTCTAATGAGATCCACTATAATTTATTTACTGTGGTTTGTGCTTTCCTCTCAGCTTTTATGATCTGCTTTTAAACCTGCAAAGCTAATTCTCGGGCTTTCTTTGCATTTCTGTGCTATGCTGGCTACATTTCCTGCCAGCCCATTCTGCAGCAGTGCTTCTGTGGTACCTGGCTTGGCTTGAGCTGTGTTATCTAATGCTGCTTTGGTTAGTGATTGGACTGAATTGTCTCTCAGATAAGATTCTCTTCGGTTTGAAAACTGTGTAGCAAAATGAGTTTCTGGGCCAAAACTAGGACCCTATGTGCTATTTTACTTCTATCACTGAAGTGCTAAAAGAAAAATAAATCAGAATATTGCTAATTAAGAAACTTTTAGTTCTCCAGCAGGTAAAAGAAAACAGTGTGCATGTGCATGCTTAAAGGCTCTTCCTTGCCTTTTCCTTCCAAAGATGTCTGTCTCTGATATGAGAGTGACAAGCCAGCCCAGAAGGAAAATTCAGCTGAAAATACCACAAAATTCTGAGTTTGTCTTCGATTGTCAGTTCACCCTAGAATGCACTTTTGCTTTTAGTAGGTTTTCCATTTTCTCCCAGGCACG
The DNA here is from genome assembly GCA_013401135.1 of Cettia cetti. Lineage (NCBI taxonomy): Eukaryota > Metazoa > Chordata > Aves > Passeriformes > Sylviidae > Cettia > Cettia cetti. The sequence goes on along the minus strand of VZUI01048022.1, from coordinate 35,365 downwards.
GAATAGTACTTATCTTGCTCAATAGTCAGCCATTATGTCTGTTTTATCCACATATAAAGCCCAGCAGAAATAAAATGATAGGTGCCCTGATAAGGAGGATAAACTTTTGAAGTCTACAAATAATGCAATTCCTTTTGGCTGATTGATTTCAGGCAACTGCAAAGGACATCAACAGCTTTTTCTTTCTTTCTTTTTTTTTTTTTTTTTTTTTTTTTTTTTTTTTTTTTTTTTTTTTAACCAAACTGAAAGACATGAATCTGAATGATGGATAACTGCAGTTTAAGCAGAAACACTTTTAGGAGTTACTTTATGGAGAATTGTCTCACTCTGTCCCAGACACCTGCTTCTATTCAGTGTAACTTAGTTCCTCAGATTGAAAAGAAATCTGTAGAGAAGCAGAAAGCTCTCCTCCCTCTACTTTCCAGGTTTCAATGTGTGTGAACCACTCAAAAAGCAGAGTTCTGTGCCAAGTTAGACAACTGCATTGTTCTTTGGTAGCTTGGAGCAGTACCAAGGGTGCAATAAGCTTGTCATTGCAATACTCCTAGAAGCCATTCCAGCCAGCTGACAACAACCATAGCCCCTCTCCTGGCTCCCTCTGGCCCCTCACTTATGCCAAAGATAGGCAGCCTTGGTGCTCTGGTCATGTTAGTCTTGGAAGACCACATCACGTGCAGTGCCATCCTCACCCCTTTGCCACAAAAACATGGTTAAACTTTGCTGCAGGTGGGTCTAAAACCTGTCTTGCAATTTAACACTTACAAAGTATTTAAAGAAACTTACCATGCATTTGAAGTCTTTGTCCCTCTTCCTTCCCTTCTTGCTTTCTCCTATTTAACTTGCTTAAGCTTTCCTGTTACGCAGTAACTGTTTTGTTCTCAATGCAAGTTTCAGTGGGTACTGTCAAAGTACATGTCCCACAACACAAGGTGGACTTCTTCATATGAAGGTGGTGAGCATTTTAATCCAGAAGTATCTTAGTGCATACATTGCACTCTCCTTTCCTCATCTTCAATTTCCATTATTTTCGTGTTATTTTTGTGTTTTAGTGCAGCAATCCCAAGTCCTCCTTTCTCTTCTCACTATAGAGCATGAGAAGCTGGGAGAAAATTGTAGTTATCTTCCTGATGGATGCTACAGAACAGCCAGCAAGTGCTAGAATGCCCCCACATGAGGAAGCCAGAATTAGATGGATTCTGGGAGAGAATGAATCCTTTGTGGATGAAGAACCTTGTATAAAATTATATGAAGCCAGAAATGATTGCAGAGCAGCTGGAAAACCAGGTGAAAGTTGCTTGCAAGATGCTTTTATTAGACTAATTTCCCTTCATTTTTAGAACTGTGCCTGGGATTCCAGGCCTGTGTAGAGGAGGAATTCCAGCTCTAGTCAGGTACCGAATTTCCTAGGACTATGCAGGCAAAAGGAGGATATTTGCTAGAGTAAGCAAGTAGAGAGGCTGGGACTGAGCAAAGGTAAAAGCAAATTACCCTTAGCTGGGAGCAAAGTTAGAACTTTTTTGGGGATGCTGAGGAATGGGAAAGTTTTGCTTGCTGTTTGCCTGAGCTCTACCCATATACACACAGACTCTTGCCCTTGCAGGATGAAATTTCCACCTACTTATTCATTTGTTAGCTAAACTTGCCTACATCTGCTTTGAAAAAACACAACAGCTTAAAGATGTGCATATAATGCTGGCTTGTAAATCTGTGGTGTCTCTTTTTCCTGATAAATTCTTCAAAAACCTTTGTTTATCCCCTTGCTTTCCCACTAGCCTTCAGTAGGATATTATGGCTTCAAATGGTGTAATGCACTGTAGGCTGTGAAAACAAAAGTTGACTCACTGAAAGTTGCCCCCTGTCAAATGCAAGTATTTTATTTTGCATTTTTCTTTTTTAAATTACTGAGATGGAAATCCAGGAGGATAACTCTATGTACTAAAATGATCTGTTCTTCATTTTTATTATTTCAATACTAACATTTCTTAGACTAGATTTTAGAGAATGATATGTTTTTTCCTTGGTGTCAATCCCTGATTCAAAGAAACTTTTGCTGAAAGAATACAATCCTCATTGAACCCATTTGGCTCTGGATCAGGCTCCTGATGTTTCTTTCAGAATCAAAATAAAATGTGATTCTCAAACAGAATTGTAGGGATTTTTTGCATAGTTCTACCCTAGCATGGCATGTTGCCATTGCCTAAGATCACTGAACTAATTGGAAATCATTCATAATGACAGCAAGGAACAGCACAACTTTTTGATTTTCTTAGTGATATTTCCTCCCTCTTGCTTTCCTACTGTGAAATAAATAGGCATAAGAGATGTTATTGCCAGAAGAGTGGGTAGATTTGTGTTAATGCCTAAGAGCAAATGTCAAACTATAGAAATGTCAGAGTCTTGTATGCTTTTGAAGTATATGAACAGATAGGTTATTAGTTTGCTGTATCTTTTCATTGAAAACTTTATCATAATCCTCTCTGCAACCTTGTACTGGGGACAAGTACTATGCTACATGACAATTTCTTCTTCTAAATTTAGCAACATGGCTTTATAACATTAGGCAGGGAAAGGCAAAAGAAAGTTTGGGGGGATAGTTTTTCTCTCCTTGAAAAGAATGTCTTTCAGTAATAGTCATACCAAAGAAAAGCTTAGAGCTGTGAGTCACAGCGTTAGTGGGTTGAACTATCAATCCATGCAGGAATATGGGCATACATTTTCAGGATTAGTGAAATGTAGATGTATTATTTGTAATAAATATATATTTTAGTGTAATGGCACAGCTATAATCTCTGAACATCTGAATTCAAAAGAAAGATTACTTGACTCGTAGTGAGACTGAAATGAATAAATGTGTTCTTTAAAAAATACTATTTTTTAAAATCACTTAAAATATTTTCTTGAAATGCAAAGGACATGGAAACCAGAACCAAAATAAAGCATCAGGCACCCATATTCAAGATCTCTACCATACAGATGATCTCTGAGAAGTGGTGCTTCTGGTGCCTTCAACAGATTTTCCTTTTGCATGTACTGCTGTCTGACTTTTTCACATTGATTTCTTTCTCTCTTCTGCCTCTGTCCCTTGTTTTCTATCTCTGCCCTTGTTTTCTTTCATGTCATTAATTCATGCTTCTGTCCTGCTTCTGCCTTCTACATTTTTCTTGGTCTTTTTAATTCTTTTTTAACTTCAGAGGAATAATTCCCCCTTCCCCTCACCCTGTTCATCCGTTCCTTCTGACTTAGAGTTTCCAGGATATACCACCACCACAGGCTATTTCTTCTGAAAAAGGGGTGGTTAAAGCCAGTCATGTTGGCACTCAACATTAGCATTTAAACAGATTTTCTCACTTCATATAACATTTACCTACTATTTCTATGTATTCTTGAAGAATTATCCAAGGGAAACATTTTAATGCTATGTGCTTTTTGGCCTTTAAAACTGCTCGAGTAGATGAATTAAGGAAAAACATCCATTTTTAACCAAAAAGATGTTTTTCCATCAAAGTCTCTTTGAAGGATAACTTCAGTTAAACTCTCCAAGGAAGCTGTATTCCCAAAGAGTTACATTTTATCGGCTGAAATATTTCATTCTAGTTTGCTGCAGCTGGTATGAGGAAAAACACATATGCAACCAAAACATTAATTTCTGCTCAGTAGTGCAAGGTGACTGACCAATAGATGTGCTATTGGATAATGGAAACAGTATTGGCAGGGCTGTGCCTGCTCAGCTCCTGAGCCAGGATGCACAGAAATCAGCAGGTGGGCTTCTCTTATATTCCCTGTATATCCCTGTGAAAGGCTTAGTGTGGATTGCTATTGTGGGATCTCACTGGCTGCTATGCGAAGCCTGGGCAGAGCCAGTTAAAATCACAATAAATCAGAATGGTAGCATTTACAATTTTTGCACAGGCATTAGTGTCAGACTATATGTTCTGCCTTGGCTTAGGGAGGATGTTCTTTTATCACTTAAAATATTTTCTTGAAATGTAAAAGACATGGAAACCAGACTTCCTGGAATAAAGCATCAGACACCCGTATTCAAGGTCTGTACTACACATGCCTCAGTAGGAATGTGAATAAAAGCATGAAGGCTCAGGAATCCAGGGATTGGGAAGCATCAGCTTCAGGAAAGTCCTGGGAGCTTTTCAGAATGGATGCCTCTTTCTCTGTTTTATTAGAGGTGTGGGTAAACCACTGTCTTATTTTTTTCTTAGGTAGCTACTGCTTTCTGAGTACATGGTCAGGCAGCAGGCATTTGGCTGCTTCTGGCTCCCCAAACACAGAATGTACACCTTATCTAAATAATGATTGGATTAGTTTTATCTAGGAATTTAAGAAGGTTAATTAACTTAAATATATTGTCTATATACTACCGTAGCTCAGAGCTCCTTAACTTGTTCCCTCTCCCTGTAGCCTCAGTCATGGCTGGCCCTTTTGCTGCCTTTGGACTTGCAAAATTTCTTTTCCTTACTAAACACATTAAAAAAGATTACACTTTTGTCTTGGTTTTTAAAAGCATAATAATTTTTGATTCTGAAATACTTTGAAGGTGAATTGCAGTGCAACCCTCATTCATGGTTTATAACAGAAAAGGATACTTGTGGTCAAAGCTGTGCCATATTCTGAACAGCCATGCACTCTCAGCTTTGGTTGTATTTTTATCCAACTCAGATGCACTCTGCAAAAGAAATGAATTAATAAAGTGAGAAGCATTTTTATAAAATAAATAAAACATAGAGTTCCGACATTAAAAATGCATGCCAGATCAAATTACAATTAACTGCAATTTTTTTTTAATTTAAAAAGCTTTGTTGTCGTACAAATGTCATCCCTGCGAATCAGTTCAGGAGAAAATTCCCTCATACAGCACATTTCTCATTGTTGCACTCATTGGAAGAATGTAGCATTTGCTTTTATGAATGATTCCTTTTTTTTTAAGCAGTTGAGAGGTGCTGTACTCTGAGATCAATAAAATGATATTTTGATTTAATTGCCGTTGTGGAATTACTTCAGTTTTCTTCTACAAGATCAGAGCCTGTTTTTGTGTGTCTAACAAAATGCCTTTCCCAAAGGGATTGAGATATTCTAATAACTAGGAAAATCCTTTCTATACTTCTTTCCAAGGGAAAAGGAACATAAGTTGAATTGACAAGGCCCAAAATACACTTTCCATTCTGCAAGCTAATTCTGTGACATGCTGCACAGGTAGAAAGGTGGACTATCCTTTTCCTCAGGGTCATAATTTGGAATAATAAATTAGGAATAGTTATCTGTACAAAGACAGGCAGTTTGGTATCACATCAGTACTATTGGAAGAATTACTGAAAATGCAAATGCACCAAACAGAACAAATCTTATTCTTGGGATCGGTTTCATTTTAACTGAATTGGGCATTTATTTTAACAACTCTTCCCAGTAACTGGGGAAGTTGTGGGCTGGGGGGAAAGAAGACAGTACTAATCCCTAATCGAGCAGCAGAAACTCTTCCAAGCTCTAAATATCTAATAGTGCATTTTGGCAAGACCAAGACTGGGAGAAGGGTTGAAACATTTAAGCAGGAAGTGTGATTGTAGGCAAACTCTGTGTTAGGTCAGACCAAAAGCTCTGAATAATGGAGAGGGAAGGACTTGAGTGCACAAGGGTAGAGATGAGGAAGAGAAGGACACGCATGAAAATAAACATATTGTGGAGTGGGCTACTCCTGTGTGGTGCAGAGGACAGCTTGTTAAAAGCACAGTGAGCTCTGTAAATGGCCTGTGTCCTTTTTTTGAATGGTAATGTTGTTGGTTAATTCCTCTTTCCAAACTCATTGTGCCTCTAGCTCCCTCTTAAAGAAAAAGGTTTCGTCATTCAGGAACATGAATTGTTCCTGTGTGAAAGCAGTGGACAAAGAAGTCTACACAAGAGTATAATGCCCCAAGTTTTCTGGTCCTGACCTGGGCCTTCTTTTATTTCTAGTTTGACATGTGTTTCACCTTCCTCCTTTTGTCTATGAAATCTGTTGTGTTATCAGCTTTTGCAGTTGTGGGAATCTGGGTGGTAGTCTGGAGTGCAGCTCCTGCAGAAACAGTACAAGGGATGACAGGATACATTGGTGTGATCCTTGCAAATCCTTGGATCCTATTTGGATCCTATGATTTAAAAAAGTAACTTTTCACTTTCCCTACAGTTCAGAGTGGTAAAAGTAGGGGAGACAGTGCTATGTCTCTTCCAACAATTTTCTCTCTGGGAAGGGAAAATGCCAAAGTTTTTCACATCTCTTCTTCCATATGGGAATTGCCCATATGGCGATTACTCTCATTAATCCTTGCAATAAATTCACCAACCAGCTGGAAAATTAAACCAATGAGAACAGTGTAACTAAGTTCCTTATTATACTTCAAAAGATGTAAGGACAGTTAAATAAACTATGCAGATTAGTTTGACAGAGATGATATTGGTGTTTTGCAGGCTGCTTAGTTTTTTCCTGAGATCAATAGCATATCTACAAAATTTTGTCTGAAGTGCTTGTAGAAAATATATTCTTACCTTCTCTCAACTAAAGTTACCATAGCAGAATTTGAGATACATAAGCCATCTGAATGAAATATGCTATTGACTGTCTTTTAAAATGGGAATTTAGTTAACTAGCTCACTGCCATAAAGCTTTTGACTTTTTTAAATGGACCAACTTTGTAACTCTGTTTAGTGATTATGTGTCCTGCTTTGTGCTTTTCAGTTAGCTTTTGGTGTTTATACACTGAATGTACACGACATGCAGCAAAGTGGTTTATTTTTACATACTATTTTCTATACAATAATATATATTATTTTAGTATGTATTATGTAATTTCTTTCAGGACTAAGTTATGACAGTCCATCAATAAGTGGATGGTATGAAGATGAGGCTACTTTCTTTTGTTTATGCTTATGCTGTGATAGTGATTTAATGATAAATTTATGGGTGGCAAGACAGAATTGAAACTGAGATATGCTTTTGATGGATCATGGTATGGTGAAGTGCAGATGTTAATTGTCCATGAAAAGGCTCTACACCTTTTCTAGGGAAGGAGTCCTGGGTTCCAGGTCTTACAATTTGAACTGGAATTTGCTGCCAGCTAACTGACAAAATTATTGGTTCAGGTAGCTGGAAATAGAACATTATCAGAAGTTTAGAAATAACTGCGTACATAGAATTATTGAATAAATCAAATCTCTTCACAGAAAATTGGATTTTTGGGAGGCAAAAGAAGGAAAGAAGGGAGATAAAGATGAAGAGGTAAGGAAGGGAAAGGGTTTTGCAGTCGTGTAGCTGATACTGCATCTGACATAGTACCCATGAGGTGGAAGGTCTTTAAGACTTATTTTGACCCTAAAAAAAATCTAGGTATGGTTACAGACATGGATTGAGAGGTTCCCACAGCAAGGTACCCGTGTCCTGGTAGTTAGAGTGGTCACAGAGAAGCTAAATTCAAACCTTGGTAGCAGACCTTGTAGCTTTCCCATTCTGGCTGAGTACTCAAAACAGGGAGAAGTCTAGAGGTTTCTTTTCCATTAATTTTTGCTCTCTTTTAAACAACTTATTCTTGAAGATATTTCATTCTTGTTTCTGGTACAATCTCCCCTGAAGCTTCAATTAACTGCACTGAGAGTGGGCAGGTGGTTTGAAGTTCATCTGGGCAAGAGCTTTAACTGGCAGTGGGAGGTACTGGCACCTGACACATTATTTGTGCAAGGATAGATGTGTAGGAAAATCAACTGCTTTCACTTTGAAAACACAGCAACACAGGAACAAAATAAGAAGTAATGAAAGGTAAACTGAATAAAACATCAGTTTGGAAATAAAGAGAAAGAAAAGAGGAGCACAGGAAAAGAAGAGGAATGAGAGATATGGGATGAAAGAGAAAATTAGAGGAAATAATCTGACTTGAATCACTATGATAGGTACTGAGTCAAAACAGTGAGCACTACAGAAAATTCAGCAAAGTCTGAATTATTCAATGATTGAGATGTCAAATATAAAAAAGGTCAGACAAATGAAAATAAAATACCATGGGAGCGGGGAAGAATAATCAGAACACCAAAACTATTTTTCAAGGTATAATATACTACCGTAAGGAATGTTGAACTGGACACGATATGGCACGAAAAGTGTTATATTTATTTACACCTTCTGTGTTATATTGCTCAGTTTTGTCAGGAGAGATAGGTGTTAATTCACAGAGCACAGTTGGGACACTGGATGTGTTACTGTTGTAAATAAATATTACTATTTTCATTTTCAGTAAAAGAAAGAGAAAATTAGATGCCTAGCAGCCTCTGAAAAAAAAAATTTGCAAAACATGCATTCAGTCAGTTTTATGCTGCATTATGCATTCCCTGATCTTTGATAATTCATGAGTGCTGAAAAACAGAAAATTTCTGCAATTCTGTATCTCTGTACTCCAATCAAGAATAGACTGTGTTTCGGTGTCCTGCTCTTGTTCAGAATTCGGACAGAGGCATTACAGAAATTCCTAACAAGGTGCTTAGGAAAGTGAATTAACATGAGTCCCCTCAGACTCAGAAAAAAACAGTGCCTTGCCATGGTGCAATGAAGGGTTATGCTAAACCTTTGTGAATAGTGGCTGGGTTGTAAAATGAAGGATGGGGGGCAGTGTGAATAATATTGGTTTTCCTTCTTTTAAAAGAAACATTAGGATAATTAGGCACCTGAATTTTACTTGTTACAATGAAATTGAGATTCAGCTTATGCGCCTTCAGATACATGAAAATGTGTAAATGTTAGGAATACTCAGTACATAAGCTACATTAAAGTTTTGCCTAATGATATCTCTAATATATCTTCAAATTAGTAAAGTATCTTATATCTTCCTCAGCTTATTTTCTACATTTATGTTAGTGTTGGATGATGTAAATTTTAGTTCCACTTGTGTTGTCTGAAAGGATGCATAGGATGGTTATCACCAGCATTAGGCACTTGTTGGCTTTTTGCTCTGGCACCTTCTCAGGGGTACTGTGGCTTCTCTGCACTCCCACTGCTGTTGCACTCACTGTGCTGAGCCTCAGGTCATGTCTCTGTGCACTGCCTCTACAGAATTCTCCTGCTGCTGCAGGCAGGGCTGATTTGAAACTGCACCAAACACATATGATAAAAAATGGAAGGGCACAGATGAACAGCTGCAGCTTGTTCAGGAGCCCCCTTTAGAGTTTTCAAGTTCAAAATGTACTTAACTTCCATGTGAAAAATAACTGAAAAATATTTTCATACACCTGACGTACTAGAATTGAACATTACACATTCTGCTTTTTAATTCTGAGGGATTAAACATTGTTCTGAGATGTCTCATTTCCACAGATGCAGCCATGATCTGCCAAACACTTTTAAATTCAGCATATATGTCCAAAAGCCTGACATACCTGGCTCGGAGCTTTAGCTTTCAGATCTTCATCTGGATCTACTCCAACTCTGTAAAAAAAATCCAAAAAACCAAACCTGAGGACATATGGTAATGATCTGATGTGTATTAGACAGCTTTGAGTGTAAAAATGTTTCTTGTGACTCATTTCCTCCTAGGTGAGAAATGAGGAGAAGAGCTGGAAAAACATTAGGATCACTTTTTAAATTAAGGAAGTTCTGAAGTTTTTAGAAAACTTAAGATTCCTTGTAACTGCCACTCCTAACACCTGAGACTAGTTCTTTATCCTGGCTCTGATCCATCTCTGGGAGGAGACAATCAAGCTGTTAACCTGTGCTAAGAAATCCTTAATTGCTGACAGAAGAGCCGTGCTGAGGTGCTGCACTTGGTAGTGGAGGATGGGATTGCAGAACTCCAGTGTTTCTTGACTGTGCTGCATTATGGATCTCTTGGAGCTCTTGGAAAAAGCTTTGCTTGGCACACCAGGTACACAGGGAAGAGACCCAGAAGGGAGAGGAGGCTGCAGTGAATGATGTGCAAGATGATGATAACCTGGGTGGCATTTTCCCATCCCATATGGATGGGAAAAACATAAAATTGGCTGTTTAAGGCGGTGTGGTGGAAGAATTGACATCTTTTGGTTGTGACTGATAATCAGAGCTGAGGAGAAATGCAATTGAAAAATGTTTTAAGTTGAACAACAGAGGCTTGTGCTGATGAAAGACACAAGAAAGTATGGAAAGCAGTCAGGGATGATAAATAATACACCTTATTATCACCCAAATCTGCCCACAGCTAAGGTGACCAACAACTCCCATATACCCTGCAAGCTCCCACATTACTATGGTAGCAGGGCTACCAAGCTAAACCAGAATTTACTGGTGCAAAGAAAATGTAGTCTTTCAATAGATATTAATTTAAGGCCACTTTACTGGTTTTCTGATAGTCTTCATTCTTGAGTATAGTTTTGCTTTTGGTAATAACACATCACATTATATTTTAAAATTATATTTAATATTAACTATTACATACCTTAGTACTCTTTCCTGTGAATGTCATTCATACACTCTTATTGAATTGGAGACAATGACAGGAACTATATGCAAAGTAGATGCTTTTTATATGTAAATACTGAATGGATGAAAAAATTAAAGACATTTCTTTCTGTCATAGCTCTAGAGCTTCAACAAACCTGAGTCCTTCAGGGATAAATATTTCTATCTTTTTATTAAAAATAATCATCCTGGTGGTACTCAACAAAGAGACAGAATCAATAGCAGATTCTTTTCTTTTTTTGTCCTCTTGGCCCTTAAATTGCAAGGGAAAGCTTCTGATGACACTAACCCTATTCATTAGTTTGGAATAAAGCAAGTATTTTATTTCCATTTCATTAAAATGGAAACATTTACATATGAAAAAGAAAAGAATCATTACCCAGAGGTTTAACCATCTATCTGACAGTGGATTTATCATTGCCATGAAGTGTCCAGGGCCTTTTCTGTGCCCAGCCCTGTAAAACAGAGCAGTGTGGGACAGCCCAGCCCTGCAGAGGGTGCAGGGTAAGGACAGGGGCTGCAGTGAAGGCTGAAGCAGCAGCACAAATGCCAGTGCTGTGGCCCCAAACTCATAACCTGGGTCAGAATTAGAAAGAGAATCTGTTTCCTGAACACAGTCACAGGCACTGTTTGTTAGACTGTGCTGATTCATTGGATGTGTTCACCAGCATCTAGCCAAGACAAACCCAGCAGCAGCACATCAGCTGGAGGACTGCAGAGCTCTGGAAGGAAAACAATCCAACGTGTGTACACGTGGTAGGTACAGCTGAGAGGCAAGGCTGCAGCACAGGCTTCCCAACACTCTTCTTAATGAGCTTCACTTGACCTCAAAAAAGGTCAGTTCTTGGACAGAAGTAATTTAGCCTTCATGCAGTTCTCACCTTACTGGAGCTGAGAAACCATCCCTTCTGGCTGACTGTGTGTGTTGGAGTTGTGATGTCCTATTAGAGACTGAGCTAAGACAACAGAGAACGTTTTACCCAGGACTCAAAGGACTGTAATAGAAAATGGGAAAAGGGGGAGGCCATGGGTAAGATAGGACCAGAGTTTCTGGCTGTGATATTGATTCAGATTAGGGATATAACTAATAGCTAATTCCACTGACAACAGGAATTAACTGGTATTGTAAATCCAATTTTTTTCCCCAAGTTCTGCAGAATTTGTGATGTGCTGAAGCTTCTCTGCATCTATGATCTCTCATCCTTATAGCTACAGAGACAGCTAGATATTTTGCTTTTTTAATTTTGCAGACAACAGATTATTATAATATGACATAAATGAAGATTCTCACATGACATCCTAGCAGGAGTATTACATTTAAAGCCAGAAAAAAGCAACAATAAATAAGGAAATCAAACTTAGATTTTTTCACATATGAAAAAGAAAAGAAGGCTCCTATGCCACATGAATTCACAGTGCCTGAGCTGACACTTTTTTGGTCAGTTTTTTGCCCTCATTTAAAACACATGGTCAGATGTAATTGCTGTTTTTCTCATGGAATAGTATCTCACTACTGGGATTTAGTCTGGATACTACAACATTACCAAGTGATTTAAAGTCCTGTGGGAAAATAACCAAATTCTTTGCGTTGTATGGGAGGTTTATTTAATGCATTAAAATAGCAATACATTTCTGTAATTTTATGAAGTGTGAACGAAGCAAACTCAGTCCAGTCAGTTCTGAAATTGTGGCTAATTATTTCATATCCAAACATAGGCTTGGGAGCCTAATATCAGGCCCCTAGCATTGAAAATCATGGTCTTCTGGAATTAACTCTGATACATTTGACATGAAGTAGAATGCTATTTCTAAATATTAAATGTTAAAAAAAATCTATACAAAATTATGAGACAGTCAAGATGAGTGAAATTAATCACAGATATGTGCTACAAGTTTACAACATTGACTTCTTCAAAAGACCTGCTAGATTTAATGCTACTGCCAGTAGAATTTGCAAGCTTAAAAAAATGTACGTATTACAATAACTGCCTCTAAGAAATATCCTGATAATATTTGTACAAACATCTTAGCCCTTTTAACATTTTCAGGTTTCTGTTCCTGTAAGAAGATCTAATGGATGCTCAGAAAAAATATTTTCTTAGTATTTTTTCTCCTTTCTTACTATCAACTTTTGTCTTTATTCTCCTGTTGTCTTTTACTTCCTGACCCTCTCTTCTGTCTTTCTGTCCCGCTTTCCCTGGCTGCTCTCTTTTCCTTGTTTGTCTTTGAGATATTGTAAGCTTTTATTTCTGCCTATTTTTGCATCTTTTTATTCTATACATTAAACATTAGGATGATTACATTTCTATGAAGCCAAATGCAAAGACTTAATCAGTTCTACAGTGCAGTGAAGTTTACTTTGTGTATTTAGATAGGCTTTAGTAATATCTCAGGTCCAAATGCTCTAGATAGGAAGGAAATCAAAAGCCTGACAACTTCTCTGTATTGTTCTTTTTGGCTTTTTTTGGGCGGAGGATTGGGGTGTGGTAGGGCATGTGCCGGGGGGTTTTTGTTTTTAAATAAGGACTGGATCAAAACCTGGATTCAGAGGATGCTTTGAGTTGCTATGCTCAAAATCTGGAAGGGAAGCTTTCAGCTAGCATCTAGCAATTAGGCCTAAGAATTGCTGGGAAATGTGCATTAATCTGCACAAGTACCCCTTGCAGTGGATGGGATTTAAATCCCTGTGTGCTATCAAGTGCATAATTTTTTAAGCAAGAGTCAGAATGCATTTGGTAATAAGAAAAGGAATTTGTTACCAAATACAAAGCAGTTGATAACATTTTTTATTATATGGTTTGAAATGAAAATGGATCAAAAGATAAATCCCTAATTGTCAGGGGAACAAGCAGTAAGAAATATGCACCCAATCCCTAGGAATACTGAGTAGTAAATCACTGTTCAGGCATTGTAAACTTTTAATTCCCTCACATCACCACAAAATCAACAGCATAGGATAAAATCTCTGCTTTCAACAGTGAAGTCACAAGAAACCCCCCATATAGATTCACATCTTCATGAGGATCTAGGCACACAGAGCAGAACTGTCCGTGTCTGTGCTTACAAGTGTGATTCTCAGCCCTCCGTCACTTTAAGTGCCAGGAAATCTGCAAATAGAGACATTCCTCTGAAATCTGAATTCTAATTACTGGAATTATCCTTCTGGGCCTGTATAGGCTTTCTGTAGTGGCACAGCAGAGCCTGGTTCATGCAGGTTAAATCTTGCTTGCAGTCCTACCTAGTCTGGCTTGCAGCTACCACAGACTCACACGGGTTAGGTGTGCTCCAGCTGAGGCAGCCAGGACTGCTTTTATTTGAAAACGTTTTCTGAGAACATGTAATTGATTCTATCTAGTTGTGAAGTCCCTAGAAAAATTGTTTGCATCAGTATTGTTTAATGCAGCTGATGATTTAATGAACAAAATATCAAGCTTGGAAAAGAGAAATATCGCCTAATGCAAGTAGCAATCTTCCCCTGATCTAAGTGTAAGATGGTGAATGTGTCCCTGATGGAACAGGGTATCACTGAGCTGTCACAAAAGGTCAGCACTAGCCAAATGTCCTCTATATCCTTTTCTACATCAGTGGGGCAAAAAAGGCAGTGCAAGAGGTGAAAAGTCTGGCATGTCTATCCATTTCTGGCCTCACACTATGAAATGGGGATAACAATACTTCCTTCACCCTATTGCTTGTCTATTTTGTGTATTTAGCTTGTAAGTACACATCCTTTATTATGTTTATAACAAATCTGGCACAACTGTGATTTTATTCAGAGCTCCAAGAGTGCTGCTGTAAGTTAATTAATAACAGTATTGGCTTCTTTGCTTGTCAGAGGTTTCACTGGAAGAACTCACCTTGTCAGTGCAATCCCCTCAGCCTGCCTCTGGCTGTCTCACTGTAACTAAACCTGTCTTTAAGCCTCAGCTTACATCTCAAAAGCTACACATCCCAGGAAGGATTTTTTGAGTAAGTGATTTAGAACCCAGTTTTCAAAGATGGCCATTAAACAGCATTTGCAACAGGAATCTTGAATATTTTTGCATGAATAAATCTCAAACTTGTAGCTATCCATCATCAGCACATTGAATTTAGTACAGAATTATTAACTGTAAAGACTCAGAACATGAGCAACATCCAAAAAAGATTGTTTCACGATCTCTAATAAATCATTGTAATTGAAATTAAAAAACCTTCAGGATAAATAATGATTTCTCAGGACATTATTCTTGTCCATGTGGCAGTAACTGTGATGTGTATTCCTAACAAACTGATACTTAAAATCCGCTTTTGCTTCTAGATTGCTCTATTGCTGCTGCATGCTGCTTTTTCTGGTGATTGATGCTGTCAAAAACATCTGCTTTTTTATAGCACAGTATTTCATTGACATAAACCCTTGAGGAATTAAGGCATGAGCATAGATCTTCAAAGTTCAGCTCAAGCTGATTTTGTTAATAAATGAAAACACTTCAGTTTAAGTTTAAGGCAAGAGTAATCACTTGCATCTCACAGCAGAAAGAACAAATCAGTTTAATTTCATGCTGAGGAGGGTTAAAAGAAATTATCTGCGAAATGATGCTTCCTAAATGGTTATGACAGCTGTTTGTCATGTAGCTAATGCTTTCTATACACAACATGCTGAAATGGGACAGAAAGTATAATTTTAAGCTTGTCAAATCATGTAAGAGGTAAAAGTGATATAGTTTGACTTTTGAACGTGAAATTTCATAAAATTGGTAAGATAATTTTTTTAAAATGTTAAGCATTTGTTCTATGGTCAAAGCCTATGCACCATTTTTGATGGACTTATGGAGAACTGCTTGGTTGCTGAATTGACAGTTAAATTAATACACCTGTATAAATGGTGTCCAAATAAAGATGGGGTGAAATGCATGAAGATAATAGATAAATGCAAATAGAAGATAAGGCTGAAGAAAGAACTGTAGTGCTCTATAAGAGGTCCACAAGTTATAGTTTCTAGATGTAGCCTTAAGTATCGAAAAGATTGTGAAATTTATGTCACTGCATAAAATTTTACCACTTTTCTATAGCTGTGCAGCTGTGTGAAGAAATTGCTAAATTTTAAAAACAGATGATGGCTTGCATTTACATTATGAAGTTATTTGTGGAGCAGCCAGAATGATGAACTGGATCTGTAGATAGCTGGTATCTGACTCTCCATTCTGATAATCCTATTTTATCCTAATATTGGGGCAGGGGCACTAAAATAGTATAGCCCCTTTGGAGTCACAAGGAACATCTGCATGGCAGAATGCAATGTCATATGTCTTGCAATCATGTGAGTAGGGCACTCCAGTGCAGCATCCTGAGCAGCAGTGATTTACATCCCTACACTGCTTCTGGCACACACAGTAGATTATCAATGTAATTGTGCTGTGTGTGAATATACCTGTAGAGGAATCAGGCCTCTTGCTTAAAAATATGAACCTAAGTTGAGTCAAATTAACATAATTTAACTTCCGTAGAATTTTTAGAAATCATCATTTGTGGCGGTGTCAAAGCACATGAATAAAATTGGAAAAAAATCAGCATGAAAGTTGGAAGCAGCCAAAATAAAATAAACTTCTGGTGACAGTGTCAGAACTGGGATGAGTTTTCAGGTTTAAGGCAAGATTATTGTAGTAGATTCTATGACAGAATAAAAGGTGTTATTGTTTATAATGACACTCAGGCTTGTTACATCAAAGATAACCAAATCTGGCTGAATAGGAAGTGCAAGTTGTATATTTATGTCCACAGACACAGTAATGCTACTCACAGCCAGCTGAGGAGGTTTAGGTCACAGCACAAGGCTGCAGGTCAGCTCAGCACTTCTTCATCTTTGGGCAGTGGCTGCAGGGGGTCCCTGTTTTAAAGTGTGATGCTGAAAAAGGCAGGGCTTTACAAAAGTTTTACATCCTCGTGTCTATATGTATGTGTGTCTTTAGGGATCCAAACTCACAGTTGTTTCCTGCCTCTGATACAAAGTGAATGCATGGGAAATTTGATTTCTGTGCTTTCTCTAGAACGGTTTTCTTGGATTTCACAAGAATTACACCGTTAAATATATTCGGTATGTGGTTCACAGCTAGTGAAACCCATGAACCCTTGGCAGCAATGTTAACCATCCTCTTGGGACAGCAGCTGATCAACACTATTTTGCTTCTTTTACTTCCCTCTGCCTTTCTCTCCCCCCTCCCTGCCTTGGATTTTGGTTTTCCTATTTATATATGCTTATATCATATGTTGTTCCTGTACTTTTCATTTCACTGTGGTAAATGGTCCATCTATCACCTTCTGCTTTCGTGTTTTTAGCTCAAGTTTGCAGAGTAACAACTCACTTGCATGTTTTATTTTCCTAGTTCTGCCTTAGGGAGAAGAAAAATCTGTCATAAAATGGTGTTTTCAGTAGTGCATATTCAGATTAATAAACTTTCTGTTCTAAAGTATGTGGAAAACACCACCATTTGTATCTCAGATGCAATTGTTTCCTAGGAACCTGGCTATGTTCAGATCCTTTTGACAGTTTGGCAAATCTTTGTTCTGTTCCCCCCTCCTCAGTAAGGACTGGTCTGTGTGTCATGTGAATGTATGTGAGCCATTCCACTCTCCCTGCATCAAAAGAGCAGGTTTTTCATCCATTCTTACCCTAAAATGTTCTCACTGGGTTTTGAGCAGGCTCTGAGGTGCAGCGTGAGGGGAGGTTTCCTCAGGGCTCTGGGCACAGCTCCCAGTCAGGCAATGTCACTGGTGCCATTGACTTCACAGGGAGCAGAGTTACACCAGCACTGCATCTTTCCATGGACAGTTTCCCTGATATTTTTTTCCAGCTTCTCAGCATTTCTGAGTTATGCTGGGATGTGGTGGTCATTTTAACTTTCCATTTGTGATTGTACTGGCATCACTAATCAGCCTGGGTTTCATTAACATCAGCTGGAGACTGGCACTCAGTGACATTGCTGTCATTTACTCACTGAAAGAAAGAGATCATTTTATGCAGCTCATTTATGTAAAACCTGAGATTTATAAAACAAGGTAAGCACTTCACTGCCTGCTTTTCAAGCATTTAGATTCTGTCTATAATCTCCCTCTTGTTCTGAAGTGCAGGAATGCCAGGAAGTCCACAACAGCTTTGTAAGGAGGCACTGCCCCTCCCAGTGACACTGCACTTGCTGAGCAGGGAGGTGATTACTTGTAGGCAATCAGACACAGATTTATGGGCAAAGGATGGGAAAGCTTGAGAGGACTGATACTCCTGGATTTTTATTTTTAATCATAGCTACAGAAAAATAACAAACCCCAAACCCTCAGTAAATCTAAGATTCAGGAAAATTGCTACCAGAAAACTTCTAAAATGAAACTCTCATGCTGACAGTAGATTATTTGATATCAAAATGTTATAAATTATTAAAGATTTGCTTTGTTTAGATCAGAAAAAAATCTGTTCAGACTTAGTTGAGATGGAGACATCTATGGAGAAAAATGTGGTTACAAGGATCACATCATGCAGGAATATTTTGTTCCAATCAGAGAAACTGAAAAATAATAGCCCATGAAAAATAATGTGACTTGAATAATTTTATAAAATTGCAGGAGAAGTTCAGATATGAGGAGTGTGCATGGTACTAGCTGAGATATACAGGGCAATTATCACTTTCTCAGCAAGATGTCATTTTGTCATTTAGTTTTCACCTGAGTTTTATATCACAGATAAGAACTGGAACTCAGAGAATAAGAGAATCTCTAGATATCATATTATAGTATTTATGCAGCATTGGCTTTGAAGAAAGGATGGGTTTGGGTCCCTTTTTTGGTAGTAATGACGTTATTTCTTCTGAGTGCCAACCCCATTAATCCTGACAAAGGTGAGCTTTTGAGACACTGAATCACAGCGCAGTGTGGGAAGGTTGGCACAATGATGATGCCTCCCATCCAAAATCTTTATCCTTTTGGGGGATTAAAAAGGGGGGCAGATACATTTTGATTTCCATTACTTTAAGTCAAGGATCTTGTATTTTCAATAACACCTACTGTGACTTACTCCAACCTACATGTCTTCAGGAGCTACTGGTGACGGCAGGTGCTTTTTTAACTTAAGATGTTGCAAATGGAGAGGTTTAGACACACAGATGCATCTGTGTATCATTTTTTCAATAAGAGGCAGTAAAGAAAACACAATATTGATCAACCTCCATATTCTTTAAGAATTTCATTATTACCATGTCTCTCCCCATGCTGTGAGGAAGTCTACAGATCAAATGCTCTCTACACACTATTGGAAACATATTAACAAAAAATCCCTGGAACCTTATTAAAAATACATTTTCAGTTAATGCAAAAAGACAGAAACACCACTTGCATTACAAAAAGTATCCTTTTTGCACATAGTAAATATCTTAACTGCTACTTTTATGAAGTCTGTGAAGATGATTAAAGCTTTCAAAAGAAAAACAAATATTAAGAAATTAGGCTGTTTTGTTGGTGTCTTACTTAGGCTACTAATAAACTTTGTCACCTAGGAAGAATGAGAACTGGTTTTACAGATCTGCATGAGGAAAAGAAACTGTGCGCAGATGTATTTTGACAAAATCCTACAGATGAGATTAGTCAATTTCTGGCTCAGAAATAACAGTTCCCTCCAATGAATTATGTCAATGATTTTTAGAGCAGTAAAATGTTTGCTCTCTGAATCACTTTAGGTGTCTGTTCCTTTATTTTCCTTGAGCATAAACAGCACAGTGTTGGAAAGAAGCCCAGGCCATGGTAGATGCATTATATTATTACTAATGTGATTAACCCAAAGTAAAATATTAAATCCTTCTGAGGCATTAGTCTAAATAATGAGATGACCAACTCTAAGTTCCCTGGGCTCACGGCATGGGGAAAAATATATTACACACTTCATCTCTTGCATTGACATTTGAAATTTATCATATGAAGCTGGTACTGGGAGCAATTGTGTGCAGAGCCATTGTAAGGGAAGAATAATTCTGGTCAAGCTTAATGCACATTACAACCAAAACATGCTGAGTAAAGCCTCTGCCTTTGCTGCTGAGATCAGGTGCCATGAAAGCTGTCACTTGCCCATTTAGGCTACTCTTTTCACAAGAAGTTTTTAAATCAGCTGCATTGTTTAAGATCATATTTAATTCCTGCTTTGAAATACGTTCACCTAAGTTCTGTCTGAAATGCTCAGAACAGCAGGGAATTATAGTAAGGACTTGTATGGATTGATTGACTCAAGGCTGAACAAATCAGGTTGAAGGTATATTGTCCTGTATGCTGTATAAGATATGTGCTACTATTTTTTTTAAATTGAAGATTAAATCAAAATAGCATTTCTAAATTCTCGACACCATGAAGCACAAGAGTGTGTAGAGCTGAGGTCACTCTGCTCATAGCAGAGATGCTGCAGTGCATAATCTGAGTAAGCACTGATAGGATCTTATGTGTTTCCTTATCTAGGAAAAAGGGCTCAGAACCAGGAAAATGTTAGGTACTGAAACAGAAGAGTTTTGCCTAAATTTTCGTTGTCTGATGGGCATAGTGCCAATAATTATTACCCTTTCTTTTAAATGGCAGAATAATACCTGTACACGTTTGTGACAAAACACTTTAAAGACATTTAAAATACAGCAGGATGAACAGTAGTGTCTTTTCTGAAGACAATGTTCTAAGACACTGCTTAATGAAAAAATCTAAGTTTTCATTTATTTTCTACCACTTTGCTTCTCAGCAACATGGAATAAAATATTGACTCAAGGACACCCATTTTATTTAAATTTTTACTATACCATTTGAAAACACAAACCTACATAGATTGTATTATAGATTATGTCCTCTTGATATAGCAAATACCAATTAATGCATAATTGTCTTTTGACAGTGACTATAGAAGTGTTGAAAAAGTGTTTATGCTAGTTATCTAGTGTTTATACTGTTCCTTGTTGTTTTCATTTCATGAGTTGTTCTGATAATTTCATCATATAGTTTAGACAGTGCAAATTTCCGTTGATTTTGAATTGGTTTTTGCAATATAATCCTTAAGATACTTGGCTATCCTTACTGGTTTCAAGCAATAAATTTAGATCTTTTGTGACTGTTTAAAATATTTAGGCCATTCATAAAAAAACTTACTCTACCTAAAATAGATACTGAGCTATTTATGATCTATGTATTTGCACTGTTTGCAGTGAGGCAATGCAAAGCTGTTACTGACATAAGTGTGCATGTGGTAAATGCTCACAGACACCCTCCAAGCCCTTGAGCTACAGAGGTTTCAGACAGAAAAAAAAAATATTCTGGTGGATTTAGCAAATTTGAACCAGATGTCATCCAAAACTGTCAGACCTGCCAGTGGCACAGGGCTCATGGAGCAGCAGATGTGGCTTTGGAACTGCGCTGTTTGGGGGGTTTGTTTCCTTTGCAGTTTGTGGATGACTTTTACTTGTACAAATGAAGATAAGACACTTGTAAGTTGGTTGCTGTGTTTATCAAGAACTGTAGGAAATGGCCTTATTTCACAGTGTGCAAAGTACCTAGAATACAAATTCTAGACTTGGGGTTGTTTTGAATTGTTTTTACTCACATTTCTAAATATGTATGACTTGGGAAAATTTTTTTGATTTGTAGCGATTAAGAGCTTAAATGGAACGTAAATGATGCAGAAGCTCAGGTTTGGTGCCCTAACAAAATTCAACTTGTATACATGTATTTGTATTGCTTTACATTGTATTCAGGAGAATTGAGGAAATATCAGGCATTTGTTTTGCATTTAAGCATTCTTTTTCTGGCAAAGCAAAGGTTTCAGATGTTGAGGTTGGCTTTTTCCTTTTGAGTCAGCAACTCAGCTGTGGCTGCAAACCTCTTGATTCCGCTAATTCTGTTGATCTCAAGTCAAAAATTTCCTAATTTTCTTTTGGTAATGGACCAAATTGGCATTTTTGCCTTGTTTGCTGGGGGCTCTCTCGTAAACGTGTGCTGTTTTGAGATTTTTTTATACTGCCTCCACCAGTCCTTGCAAGCATTCCACGAGCACCCAGAATGAGGGTTGATCACTTCTTTCTAAAATAGTACTTATGAATTGTGAAACACTGGTAAAACACCTTCATTTTAATTAAAGTCTCTCTTTTCATAAGTGCATTTGAAGGCACTCCTCCAAGTTTCTAGTGTTTGGATTTTTTATTTAAATTTTATTTTCTCTTCTCTCTATACCCATATACAGCTTCAGCAATAGTCCTGAAGCACCCAGTTGAAGTTTAAAATGAGTGCAGGGGAAAAGGAGTGCTGGGAGGATGAGATAGGGAGGGTGCTATAAAGTTTCACAGTTTTATTTAAGCTTCTTGTGTTGCTTTGTAGTGTGTTGGGAGGTGTTTGCTGCATCACAGTTAAGAAAATGACTCCATTCCCATTGCCTTCTTGTAAAAATAAGAATAAACTGCTGTGTGTAGCAATTGGGAGCCAATATCTGAATTCTAGCTGTGATGGCAAGGAAAGCAATGGCTTGCATGAGATTAAGGAGAGACAAAGTGAGAAAGTAGAGTGAGGAATTGCCTTGATCAGGGATTCTGAAAGCATGGTATACTTCTGCCTACAGGCCAAGAAAATAAATGAATGTCATTATGACAGCCTGCACCAGCTAAGGATCTGTCCCCATTTCTCCACTGCCACTCTGCTTCCCTGGGGCTCAAACTACTTCTCTGTGGCCAGTGACTTCAGGCAATGTGATATTTCTGTCGGTGTATTCATAAATATGCGATATTTTGGTGTTGGCTTCAGGTCCGTACCTTACTGAGCAGAGCCAGTAAACTTCAGAGCTGAAAGACAAGTCTAATGCCTAAAACTCCTCATAGATTCACAGAATCATTTTGATTGGAAAAGGCCTTTAAGATTATCAAGTTCAACCATTAACCCAGCACTGCCAAGCCCACAACTAGAGCATCTGCCACATCTACATCTGGAAAGGCAAGAGCCTTCTTCCCTTCTTTTGCAAAACAAAGAAAAGATCAATTCATTTTACTTCTTTAGATGTATCATTACTCCTTTCTGGGACGTGCAAGTTGAGATATTTGTAATAAATTGTATTGACATTTGCTTAATCTAACTTGGGGAGTTTATAATCCTGATTTTCAATGTAAGCAATAGGAAAGTGGCATACATCCATTAAGACTTAGATTTCAAAGTCATAAGGCAATACAAAGAAATGCTCTGAGAGGGAATTCAATGTCCCTTTTTCCAGTATTGCATTGAGCATAAATGAGAAAGTACATTGGCTGCAGACTCTCTTTTAGAGTTAAATTTAGACAATAGAATTCAAATTCAAGTATATGTATATGTAAGGGTTACTGGATCAGAAAGCATGTGAGGAATCAGTCTTCTGTAGACTATGGAATAGTATACTGGGAGACCTGGATTCTGAACTTCACTCTGCAGAAGATAGTTGATAACTTATTTAAATGGAACAGAAGTACTTGCCTGGACAAAAGCTGACATCTGCTTAGTGAACTTATTAGTCACCAATCTACACAATAATTTTATCTCATTTTCTGGTGTATTAAAATAATTTTCTAACTTCTCAGTTTTCCTCACCTCATGATGCATATGTATCCACATGTAGAACTGGTGAGGTTTTGGACTAGAATTCTTCCAGAATGGTGGAAGAAATTGAATGAGGCAGAGGAAGCAAACCATCAAACCCATGCAGGCAAGAGCGAGGGCAGGGCTGCTACTGCTGTCTGGATGGGAAACAGGCTGCCATGCATTTGTAGGGATCCTTTGGGGTGGAGATTAGAAAAGCTCAGGGGCTGATTAAAGACTTAGACCAAGATGCAGGCAGATTACCTGAACCCACACTGTGATTTCTGACCAGGCTTAGTGCTCATGGATAGATGAATAGCAAAGGCAACTGGGTAGTTCTCCCTATACAACACCTTATCTCCTTGTATGATAAGATCAGTAAAGAGTGGTTTTGTAGGATTCCTGTTTGGGTATTTTACATAAACAGCACTTATACATAAAGTTTTTTACAAACGTATTTTCTGTATATTTATTTGCATAACAAATATTTTGGGCTTACAAAACCAGATTTTTATGTATGCTTTCAAGATTCCTTTATATATTATTTGTCACTAGAACAAAATGGTGTATCTGTTTGAAGAAGTAAAAAATTTGGAAGCAGAATATAATTTTAAGGGTATTAAAATCAAGTAATTCTTCTGAGATAAGAGGTAATTTTCTCATTTAAAGCTCATTGATGTACTGACCAGCCAGTCACTGTTGGACTGTTTCTGATAACTCACTATACAAAAGTCTCTATTACATTGTAATTATCTGTTTATTAAAAGCTAAAACCCCAGACTGCCATACAGAGCCTCAACTACTTAATATCTGCTTTAATTAGCTTTTCACATTCAACTAATTCTGGAACAATTTGATAGGCTTGTTATCAAACATGCCAGACCTGTCCTTCCACTCTACATTTTAAAAAAGAACACAAAGTTTCACAAGAACTGCGAGTTTTATGGAAGTTGAAGTCACAGTTCTCTTCTGTCGCAGAGTTCCTCTGCAAACCCAGATGTGTGCAGCAATGTTTCTGTTTCTTTTATGTTCACTACTGTTTCATTAGAATATTTATGTAATAGTCCATATGTTGCATAAGACCTTTAGGGCCTGTAAGATCCCAGATCTTCCCAGTTAGCACCTTTATTCTTGTTGGAAATCACAAGGTGTATTTTGGAGGGTTTTTTTCTTCATGTAGAGCTTAAAAATGGAATGAAATGTGCATGCACTTGGTAGAATATTTGATAACAGAAAGGAAAACCACAGGAAAGCGTAAAAAAAAACCTGAGGAAGTTTGAAAAATTTTGGTTTTTTTCATACTGAAATGATATTTTAAGTCATGCTGAAAACTTTTATCCCTTCCAAATGAAACATGCATTTAATATTTTCTCGGTGAAAATATTCTAGTATTCTTAGTGAAGCAAAAGAGGAGAAGGATGAATGTACACAATTTGGAAATTATGCGGCCTAACAAATGTGAAAATCATTAATTCCATCCCCTTCTATTTTTTAGTCCAGCTAAAATATGAAAAGTTCAGTGAGTTTTGCAGAAAGCAACAGTTTCTGACCAATAATAGCAAGAATTAAGCAGTATCTTGTTCAATACATACAGATGAGGAATATAAGATTCATCTTAGTAAATGTGATCCTTATTTTTTCTAGAGTCCAGCTTGATACCAGGTATTTTTTCTCAAACTTTTAAAGGGCCAAACTATTTTTCTGTACCTTTTGCTTATCTTCAAGTAGCATAGTTTTGGCATATGCTTGGAATAAACTGGGTTTATTGTCTGCTGGCTTGCACCACTTTAATTCTGACAGAGTAGTTAGAGCTCCAGATTAATTTGGGATATTTTGGTAGAAAGCAATAAATCATCAGTCTCATTCCAGAGTTCCAAATAATTAAGATGCTCCCTAGCACTATTTCCAGATAGGTTTGTTTGGCTCTTTATTTGTAACTTGAAGAACTTCATCATACTGATTGCTGCATAGCAGTTACCTTTTGTATGACAAGGAGAAAAGTTTTAATGGGAAAAAAAATTAGTGCATTAGATGGAAGAAAACTTTTTTCAGCATACTTAGACATATCAAAGCGACAGTATTTTAAAATAGGATTAACTAAATAGTTTAATTGACACAAATCCAGCTGGATGGATTATATTCCAAATTAGATATTTATTTATAGTTTTCTGGAGCCATTCAGGGTTTTTGGCCTGTGGAGAGTTCATCTTACAATTTGTTGCTAGTATTGAATGGCATGAATCTTTTATTGTTGTGTAATTTTCCTTCTCTCCTGTACCAAATATTCTAGCAATAAAAGTGTATCTTTCATATCTTTCTTTTCCTGTTTTGAATAGCCATGTGGAGCTAGAAATACAAGCTGTGTGAGGTGGGACTTCACTGTCTGCCCTGTTAGGAGACTGTGCTGAAAATTAGACTCCTCTGGCCAGTAAAGACCCACAGAGTTGATAGCTGGAGTCATGTACAAGTCATGCACAAGTCACAGATGCAATCCAAAATCTCCTATTTACATCTACCCTGGACTGCCTTCACAGTTGAAGTCAGAAAGCCCAAATTCTCTGTATTTTAGTCTTTTATTTTGTTATCAAGCACTAATGTTGATAAATCTTTAGTGCCATTCTGGCAAAATGCTGTGGTGAATAACTGAGGGTTCAAATGCACACCTTATCTTTGCAGAGAAGTACCTTGCAGATAAATGACAGGTATTTCAGGAAATCACTGAGATTCATTACTTGGATGATTTCTCATTTTCAGATAGAAATGAAAGGAAATTATCCAATTTCTCTTTTTATAATAACATCCAATACATTTAATGTCCAATTTTATAGTGCTTCTTGATTTATACCTTTTCCCAGGCTAATCGTGCTCTAGCTACCATTACAAAAGCAGCTATCATCTTAACCCTTTCAGTGTGGGTTTCCCCCAGGAAATGTTTTCTTTGGTCAAAGATAATTTCATGCGTGATGCTACACTCCTCTGGGTTTGAAGCAGAATGCCTTTTCAATATTACTTCAGTTAGGAGCTCCAGACCATTTGCTATTTCTTGTAGTTACTACATACATATGAAGTGCTTACATAACCACAAATCCAGAACTGGTGGCAAAAACCAACCAAAGGAAAAATATCTAGCAATATTTTTGTATCAAAAAAAGATCCTTGACTCAGTTCTAACCAGTATTTTAGTCTGTGCTACTACAGGGGATCAAGGGGTACAAAAGTGAAACCAGAATCTGACCTGGTTTCTGCTGTCTGTGACGCATGCCACAAGTAATCAATACATTTGCATGCAAATTACTCAAATGCTGAATGACAATGATCTCTTAGCTAAACTTGAAATTGCTGATAGTTATTTATAGTGGCTCAATGCCCTATAGCTGAAGTCAAAACTCTGCCTTTTCCACTGTCTTCCTGGACCAGTTTTTCCCCACCCTGCTGGGTAGGCGAGTTACTGGGTGGACAGAGAGTGACTGGCAGCCATGCGGTTTCCTAAGTGAATCCCAAATTACTATTTTTCTGTGGTACCCAGAATATTGTGTGTGAACTATGATGGAGCTCATCAGCAAAACAATGTGTCTTGAAGATAATGCTCCTTCAATAGATCTGGGACAGCATTTCCTCTGAGCCTTTGTTTTGGGCTGTCCATGTGCACACAAAAGCTTCCTTGTTAGTTCAGTTTTACTTGAAACATTTTAAAGGTGTTCTTCTCAATTGTGAAAATCACTTTTTAAACAGAAATGTAGATTTGTGACCTGAGAATTTGCACATTGATCAGTAATATCCTAATGCTGAGGAGAACCCGGGGGTCAGCAACATGTTTTCTCGTGTATATGCCATTAGTAGTAATGCAGAACTATTCTCTCATCAATATACTGTCATTGGTATAAAAGGTGCCAGGCAGAAGGCTGTCCTGTTGATGTTCACAAGAGAAGATTGCTGGCCAGCTAAGGACAGTATATTAAAAAGTTGCAGCGTTTATGGTTAGACTTGTTACATTAAATTACAGCTGTTTCTGGATTTCAGAGGGGTGTTTTTGGATCAAATGCTTTTCCAGGCAAACACAGTGTGATCTCTCTTGAAAGTGTGTCTGGGTGAAAAAAACCTCAGTGGGCTGAAGCGACTTGGCTGAAATTGGCCTCTCAACAGAAGTGTTGCAGTGTGATTTAAATATGTACTGTACCATGGCTAAAGAGCAATGTGACCCTACAAACAAGATCAAACTTTGTTTTATGGAGGTATATTTGTTACCGAGAGGGAACACTAGTTAGGCCGATTATGACTGTGCTAAACACAAAACAAAATAATAACCAGTACAAAGTGCACAGAAATACAACGGTGCTTGAAAATATCCTGCCTTTAATTGCACTGTTCATTTCTATGTTGTGGTCACTTCCAAATTACTGTTGAAGATTCTGTTTTCAACAGTAAATAACAGATGCTTCACTTCAACTAAACTGTTTTCCAGGACTCTAGAGGAAATATGGCCCAAGGGAATATGATTATAGAAGAGAGAACCTGCCAAGGCCAGGAAAAACATTTAGCTAAACCTTCTTTTCTAAACTGACTTTCCTTCTTGACAAATGGTGACAGGAAAATATGTATAAAGGAATACAAGCAAAACAATTAACAAGCTTCGTAATAATTTATAAGTATTGAATTATGGATCATCTAAAAATATGTACACGCACTCTTGGCTGGTACAATCAGAGTGTCTCATGGACTAGCCATGTTTCAGGAAGGATAGTCCTTGTGTGCCCACATGAGGGAGAAAGAAAAGCCAAGATTTTTTTCCTTAATTTAGGAATAAATGAGAGGCACTAGAGATCAAACTCTAGTTTGACTCTAGTTCCTAAGGAATGGCTGCAAGGAGATGTACTGTTTCATGCTCTTGTCCATGAGCAGAGCAGCACTCAGTGATGCAGCACAATATTCTGATGAGGCTTCTCTTAACCAGGCAGCTGGATCATTCCTCCTTGCCTCAGCTGACTGCAGCCTTGTTTCCCAGATCACCTGGAGACCATTCAGGAGACCATTCTGTCCAGTGCCTTTCTGCAGCACCCCTTTGAACACAGCTGAGCACAGGGAAATCTACTACAGAGTTTGGCAATAATGAAAAAAGCGTTTTTGTCACAGAAGCACTAGTGCTATAATCCTGGCCAAGGTCATGTTGTTAAGGTGGTTGCCCTGGTCACAAAGGCCTTTCAGCAGTCTATAGTTAAAGGACTGAGATAAACACAGAATTATATTCTACTAACCAGGTTTTTGGGTTTTTTGTGGTAGACAGCCACAGTCATACACTGTCAAGGCACAGCATTTCATCCCACTGCCCATCTACATTCCTAATGAGCCACTCTGGTAAACATGCACTGCTTAACCTTTGATGATGAAACAAACTATTGGATACTGAAGGATCCAAAATGTTGACTACTTCTGCTCAGTGAGACGATTTTGCTGAGAATGTGAGTTTGGTCAGCCTTGGTCATGCCCCAAAAATAAGGTATGCCAGGCCTCAGTATTGAGAGAAAGTTGGATGTATGGAACTGAAGTTTTAGTAACTAGAAATGAACTAGAAATGGTGTGATTTTAAGGGCAGCCAGGCACACAGACAGCTTTTCTAAAATACATTTACCAACAGCAATGGCCAGATAGGCACAGTAGTAAAAGTTTCTATTCAATGCTGCTTAGTATTTATTTA
Organism: Cettia cetti; assembly: GCA_013401135.1. Taxonomy (NCBI): domain Eukaryota; kingdom Metazoa; phylum Chordata; class Aves; order Passeriformes; family Sylviidae; genus Cettia; species Cettia cetti. Next base: position 6,647 of record VZUI01048022.1, on the reverse strand, counting down.
AAATATGGAATAAAATTCTTCCTATTAACTGAAGAAGCTCTGCAAAACTGTGCACAAAGAGTCTGGAAATCCCTTGAAAAACATTTACACAGAAGGTGATGATAAACAAGCAAGATCTAGCACAATGCTTTTATAGGACAGGTTTTATTAACAGCTTTGAATTTTTGCTCTGCCTGTCAGGAGAATCTTTTATCCTCAAACCTCTCAGTGCAGATTTACTGTAAAACGTAGCTCTCTATTTTTAATCAGAGCATGGGGAATGAAGGGAATCATATATCCAAAAGCATTAGCAAGTAATGCTCAACATCTCTGAAGGCACATTTATTGAATAGTTCAATTTGACTGCGAACTTAAATGGCTATCTCTGTTTTGGTGTTGATGTATTAAGAAATTATTCTCACATGCTGATCCAGGTTTATTCATTGTCTGCCAAGAAGTGAATATTATAGTCCTTTCACATGAGGAGTAAAAGCAATATTTTTTCCTGTTACAACTGTCAGATAAGTCAAAAGACAATGTATTATTTAGGAACGTGGTGCAGCCAGTTCTGCTCTCAGCACGGCAGCTGATAATGCTGTAAACACCAAGCATGTGCCCCTGTGCTGGAAGTGCTAAGTTACTGCAGCAGAACTGGGAACTTTTGAATACGGCCTCATTTTCAGAAAGACAACACTCAACACCCCCTGAAACTCAGAGTTTCAGGTGTTTAGAAAGGAGATGGCTAAAATAAATAAGACATTTTCAAAAGTGAGTTTCATTCTTTTAGAACAAAGTTAACAAAGTTAAGAAATATTCAGTCTTTGCCAAGAATTTTAAGAATTTTAAGAATTTTAAGACTCATTGTGAAGGCTGCTGTGTATGAGTAAATGTAGTAGTAAAATGAGAATTACTGGTATGGATTTCTTTTAAAACTGTGTTTTGACATACAAACACATTTAGACATAAATTCTGTCATATTTCCAAGGCTTTAAGAACTTTTCTTAGATTCAAGATCGAGTTTAAGTAGGAATGTATGTTTTAATATAATTTGTTTGTTAAAAAAGGGAACAAGAATTCTTATTAGTAAACTTACTAAATTCCTGGGATCCATTTAATCTTTTTTTAAAAAAAGCTCTTAGCTGCTTTCTTGTGACACGGCTGATTGATGTTACTGCTTTAAATGGGAGATGGAAGTTGAGCCTTTTTCAGTAGCATTTGGCTAATTTTGATAGTGTATCTTACTATATGTTTTAGCAACAATTTGCAAGTGTTGTATAAGCCATATATATTCCTGAAATAAATCAACTGGTAGTTATCTCTGAGGTCACATCCTAATCTTTTCTCTAAAAATAGAGTGACAGATTATATTTACATTATGTTAAATTTTAACTGAGAAAGAAAAGCAGGGATCTGTTATTGCTGTGAGGAGAGAGGGAAAATTATGGGAATTCCAGTTATTAAGGAGATAGAAATTGATTTTTTCAGAAGTTTCATTCCTACTCTTTCTTAAAAATTGTCGTTGTTCTATTGTCTTATACACCAAGAGTCCTGGTTACTGCTATGAGAACTTCACAGTGTAAATTATGGAGAGTGCAATAAATAATTGAAACATGGTATAACGTGTGGGCAACAATATACAGCAAGAAGGCTGTACAGATCTGAGTGTTGTCTTCTGCCCTAACACTGTAATGCATTATGGCAGAGCATATGGTAAATATATTGGTGTGAGTTCTTCCTGATTTATGTTATTTTTGTGTATCTTGAACTGAATGGATGATAGATTTATTTATGTTTTAAATCCAAACCGTGGGTAAGTTGGTCTGTACCACATAAACTCAAGCATTTATCTCTAGGATAAGACTGAGTTGATGAACCTTGAGGAGTTTAGAGTTGCATCTCCTGAACTAATGACTGGAACTGGAGCCTATTTCACAGAGGGAGAGAGGACACAAAACAGTGCATGTGAATAAGATTCAATCCATTCAAATAGATTCAGAAATCATATGCTCCTCTCTATTAGTCTCTGAATGCCTCCAGTTCAATTAAATATATTATCTGCTGGAGAATAATTTTATGATGAAAATTTGGCAAAAAAAGCACACTCTGCTTGGGACTGTTATTTGCTTGATCATGCTGGTTTCGACCATTCTTTCCTGAGGAGGTTTACCTGCACAGCAACTTGTAGTTTATGTAGGGAAAGCCAGAGCAGTCTCTGTGACCATCCATATATTTTTAATTTCCTGTAAGCACTTTATTTTGGTAAGGTGAACAACTTTAGTTGTTTAGATTAACTGAGCTAGCACTGTGCTTTGGATTTGGCTGATAGTGGTAGGTCTGGTTCCTGGAGCTCTGGGGAATCACACAGAAGAGTTTCAGACTGCCCTGGGAAGGAGCCTGAGGTACACTCGAATCACGAAGGGCTGCTGTGAGACCACTCCCCCTCTTCTGTGCTCATAGCCATGGTTGCAGCATTTCCCTGGCTTCACCCCTTTTTTTCTGTAACTGATGACACAAAAACCCATTCCAATAAATCTCTTCAGAGACAATCATATAATTTTTGTACTTATAATGCTGTTTCCCTTGGCTTTGTGAGCTGAACCCTCCAAAATAGCTTGAAAAATACTATCTTTTTCTTCTAAAGAACTACAGTGATAGGTGCAGCTCAGAATTGCTGTTCAGGCACAGGTCCCAGCATGCTGGGGGAGTACACCATGCAAGCTGGTGTCATTTACTACGGCTCCATAACTTTCCTCAGCAAACTCATCTGCCAGAATCCATACAAGTGTCAATTGTTATGAATTACCACTGCATTGCAATACAATTACTTAGCAAAATTGCTTAAGACTAAAAAGAAAAATGCTGGTAGCTAAGGACAAAATTCCACATTGAGGTGTAATAAATTATAAAGACACTTGAATGTCTTCACTAGAAGGAGAAATCAGAGCCTCAAGATACATTTGTAATTAAAGATGTCTATTTAAAATTTTATCTCAATTTGACCTCCTCATAATTTATGAAGATATATATTCCAATGGCAAGAAATTAAATGGAAATTATGAACTTAATATAATCTTTATATTAAGAAAATCTATATCCTGATTACAAATCAAATTTATTTTATTGGTAAAAATGTCTGGCAGATCTGATGTGATTCAGAGGAAATCCTCAGAGACGAGCATTTCAAATCAATAACGGTTGTCTACTTTCAGTATTTTTGGTGAAATCTATTGTACAAGAGGCTAGAGAAAGAAGCCCATGCATTGAACAGTATAAACAGTTAATATGAGAAGCAGCCTTTCACTTGGGGGGCTTTGCACCTCTGGGTAGCACTAAGTAGCAGAAGAAATGCCATTGCATCCAATTCAATTGCTTGTTACTGAAAGCACTTCACAATTTTAATTTAAAAATTCCCTAGAGAGCTAAACCGTGAGGGGCATGTAGTGACCCAAGCTCTTAGACTGCACATTGACTACTGCTCAGAGCCTTTTTCCCTTGCTGTGCTGTCAGCATCATTCCTTATCTCCTATTATAGAAACCCAGACTGATTTGCTCCCCAAGATCTAAGGAGAAAGCTCTTCCTCATCCATATTTCTGTTGCCACATAGAAAAACTCTTGCTGACTGACAGTGAAAAAGTGGCAAATCTCAGAAAGATGACTGATAGTGCCAGAGTGTATCCAAACTGTAATGGCCTTGATTGACATTATGGGACATGAGACATGTCATGAAGAAGAATCAAACTGTCACAGAAATAGGAAACCACACTGCACATGGATTCCTGCATGTTATGTTTATCCAGTACACTTGTATGCTAGTGCTTATTTTGTCTGCAAGTTTTATCTATGCTCTTTGTAAAAGCCCCAATTTGGTTATCTTCAGCTACTCTTTTATAGCAAGAGTCTGAAATGAAGGCTTGTAATCAGACATCATTTTGTAAACAAGGAAAACATTCTATTTATAGAAAAAATGATAAGGAATTGTGAATTGCAGGCCTATCTTGGTACTGAACTTTCTGTGGTGATCTTGCAAATCACAGCAGGGAGTTCTGAATGGATTCTGAAGCAACCAGAATCAATAACCAGCATGAGTACACTCATTATTAAAAGTTAGGTTTCAGACAAGCACAATTGGAAGGACATTGCTTTTAAATTAGATCCTTTTTACTCCAGTTTTCTATTTCCCTCTCTCTTGTGATTTAACCTCCCTTGTCATTCATTGCTCTCTGTGAATACAAGTCACTATGCAGTAATTAAAAAAAGAATATAGTGAAGAAGAATATATAGAACAATGCATAATGAAATAATGCCTGCATAAGGCAGCAGTGGAGGAAGATTTTTCCAACATATTCTCATTATAATCAGAAATACATGATTTATTACATGTTTGTGTAATAACTACAGATTTTAGAATGAGGACAAAATCTGCTTCTTTAGCTCTTTCTTTAGCAGCAAGGAGGACACTTTTAAGATGTATTCACGGTGTTTAAAAGGAGCAGTAGTGAAACGAATTCTTAGGAAACAAGGATGTGTCTGACCTACCCCTAAAGCCATAACAAACTTAGGAAGAACTTGTTCCTTGTAGTCTGGAGCCTCTAACAGGTACAACATACTTCCTTTGTGTGTGTTAAAGCTCACAAAAAGCACATATCTAATCATTAGAAGGTTGTAAGGATGTAGAGATGGATGGGTAGGGATCCTGCTCCCTTTGCTGGCTGGTGCTGTCCCGACAGTACTGACCTGATCTGCAGCCAGGTGAGCATGGGTGTTGTGCCCCCCCCAAAGACCCAGACTGTGAAGAACACCATCAGCAGGGCTGTGCTGAACATCATCTGCCTGGGCTGCGAGGCCGTGTCCCGAATGGCCAGGGCAAAGGCAATCGCGCCTCGTAAACCTGAAACAAGGCAAGCAGGATCAGCTTAATGGCATGGAGAAGCACAATTTTAATCTTTTCAGTCCAAACCCAGTTCCAAGGGCAGAGGAAATTTTCAGATCATAATCCTGCTTATAAATGACTGAATCGTGCTGACTGAAAGGTAGGATTTAATGCAGCAAATTTGCAAAAGTGAAAGTACTCTCATATTCACATAATTATCACACTTTTGCTTTACATCCACTGAATTCTTTGTCTTGAATAATTGCAAATTAAGTAGTAATCTGAACTTAATGCAGGTTGAAAAAGAAATCAGGAGCAAGTGGAGAAGAGGATTGACATTAAAATCTGTACCCAAATATGCTGCTCATTTCTTCCTTGAAAATATAAAATATATTCCTTTAAAATAATGTAATGTTCTAAGACTAGTCAGAAAAAAACATGACTTAAAAACAATGAATAGTTTTTCAAAGATGATTTTAAATATCTAGAAGGGGATGCAGAACAAATTAATGTACTTGAAATGTTATAATAGGTGTAGAATTATACACCCACAGAGACTGAATAAACAAGAAATTACAAAGGTGATGAAAACAGCTAAATGAGTTTAAAAAAAATGCCCCATAGGTAGTAATAAGGTGACTAAATAGGTCTTGACAGAACGCCATGTTTAAAAATTGAGGAGGAAAAAGCCTGCTGTTGCCTGCAGCCCTCAGGATGCATAATACAAATAATTCTCTGTATTTTCCAATGCCTTTCATTTATCTTTTTAAATGTACTTTATAGTTTTCCAAAAAAATTTCACAAAATAAGCGTAGAGAGCAAAGTCATTATGGGCATACAATACACACTGAGTCCAAAAAGTACTCTGCAAAGTATTGAGAGATTAAATCTAGTAATCAAACCTCTTGTAAGGCACTGATGACATATGCAGAATCATTTAATTAACTGCTAAATGCAGCTATTTTTGGCCTAGAACTCCAAAGCTCTTCAAGATTACATAGCTAGAATGTGAATTATTTGGTATAGAAGCTGGGCTTCTATTTTTTTGGTATAGAAATTTATCCAGGGAACAGCACAAAGCCATTTTGCAAGGAAGGAGCAGACTGGAGTTGCACTATCTGCAAATACTCAGTGGCAGCAGGTTCAAAACCCCTCAGGCAGACACTGGGCTTGTCCTTGGCTTTGCTTTTGTGTAAAAGATGCCTCTGAGGATGCAGATGCTTTACTATTTTCTAAAAGAGAAAGAATATCAGCTCCTTTTTAAACACGTATCTGAGGAGGGAATGAACTATTGAAATGGCCTTTATTTCAGTGGTTATAGTGGTGATCTGGATGATTAGCACAGCTATATTTCAGTGGCAAACAATGCTGCTGCCCACAACTGCATCACACCTTTAACTTTGAATCTAGAACATTTCTTTTTGTTAGAGGGGATATATATATATATATATAAACACATATATACATATAAAGGTTAATTATTATGTCTTTATTTCTTCAGCAGGGGACTAGCTGTTTCTTCAGTTCAGAAAAACAGTGAGTGACCTATCTTCATTTTTCATTTATTAAGAGGCTCATCGTGGTGTATAAGAGATAATTCAGTTTCAACAAAACACATGTCTAAAGTAAAATAGATAAACTAAGCAGCTAAAGTAGTGGGAAGCAGATGAATACACTTAAAATGTAAAGACTCAATGAGAAGCAAGGAACACTACTATCATATCTATCTATCTATCTATCTATCTATCTATCTATCTATCTATCTATCTATCTATCTATCTATCTATCTATCTATCT
>VZUI01048021.1:0-16773 GCA_013401135.1 Cettia cetti | reverse complement strand
GGCCTGGCCTGGCCAGGACATGGGCGGCCCCGCCGCGCCGCGCCCGCGGGGGCTCCGGGGGCTCCTGCCGCCGCTGCCGCCGCTGCTCCTGCTGCTGCTCCTGCTGCTGCTCCCGCCGCCCCCGGCGCAGGTACGGCCGCCGCTGGGAGCGGGGGCTGCGCGAGGGTGGGACAGCGCCCGGGAGGGGACAGCGCGGGGGGACAGCGCCCGGGGGCGGGGGGGACAGCGCTGTGCCCGCGTGGTTCCCGGTGTGAGCCTGTGCTCACTGTGCCCCGCGTGTCCTGCGGGAGGCTCCGGCACACGGCGCTCGGTGCCCCGGGTGTGGCAGCGCGGGCAGGGACGCCCCGCGCTCGGGGCAGGTGCGGCGGGAGCGTCCCGCGGGCGCCAGCGGCGAGCGCGGCTCCAGCCGCCCCTCGGGCCGGGCGGGGGGCAGCCACGAGGTGTACGTGGTGTGGATGAGGGGGCCGCGGTGCCCGCGGGGCCGGGGTGCTCTCGTGGGGTCCCGTGGCCGTACGTGAGTGGCGTTGGCCGCTGTGCGATGGAGCGCCGGGCTGTCACCCGGGCGAGGGGCCCTGCGGCACCCAGAGCGGAGTTCGTTCTCCATCCTCACCCCTGAGCCTGGCTGCGGCCGGGAGCGGAGTCCCCTTCCCGAGCTGCCCTCTGCCCCCTCCTGCCTGGTCCTGCCCGCGGAGCTGTTGCAGGGAGGTGCTCTCTGTCAGGGAGGTGCCTGCGGAGCCGGATCCAGCTCCGGCAGCTGGTGCGGTTCAGGTGGATAGGCAGCGTGCCAGGGTGGCTTTGGATTACACGGATAGAGCTGCTTCAGTGAAGGAAGATGCTGGCGCCGAGTTTCTGTCCGTGCTTGGCCGTCCGTCTCTATCCATCCTCGGGGCAGCGAGTGTGCCCCGAGCCCACGGCTGAGCTCGGCCCCAGCAGCATCACTGCAGAGCCCGGAGTGCTGTGGTGGGAACCTCGGGAAAGCTCCTGGGAACAGCCCGTGGGAACAGCCACTCCCGGGCTGGGGCTGGCCAGAATGACTGCTGAGGCAACTGGGGCTGGGACCAGGGGGAGGGTGGCAGCTCCCAGGCATCCAGTGCTCCCAGTTCTGCCCATGGCCTTTGCCCAAGTGCCCTGGCACCAAAACACTTGCAGAAGGGATGCAAAAAACCCCAGAGCATGAGAGGGGAAGGAAGTGGAGAGCCCTGGCAGCTGGAGGGGCTCAGCAGTCTCAGTTTCCCCCAGTTTCTTGCAGGTGGCCACACTGCAAGAGCCCCGTGTCTGCCAGCCTGGCATGTCCCCAGCCAGCAGCAATCCCACCTGCCTGGCCACAAGGGCTGGAGGAGCCGTGGTGGGGAGCACTCCCCTTCCCTGCCTGCCCCACCATGTCCTCTGGGCAAAACCAGAACAGGGGAACTCACTCTGACCTCACCTGAAAATTAAGCAAAAAGTGCAAATAAAAAAACTGGGCTGGAGGCATGGAGGTTGGTATGAGGTATGAGGTCATGTGTGCTCCTGTGCTTTGTTACAGCTGCAGGAATCTCCTGGCCCTGCCGTGCCACAGCCAGTCTTGTACTGCCAGGTTCTGCTCTGCAAATGCTCTCAGACTCACATGTAGGCACTGGCTGGGCACAGGCTGCTGGCTGGTCCCTGCTCCACAGCCTGGACAGACCCCCGGGACAGGCTCTGCCAGCTCAGGCTCCCAGAGCAGCAAGGGGACTACTGAGGGGCTGGGCTGTCCTTGGGGCTCTCATGCTGATCTGTGGCCAGCCAGGGGCTCAGGCACTGCTGCCAAATCCCTGGCACCAGGGACTGCCAGAGCCATGTGGCTGCTGTGCTGTTTGCCCATCCCTGTTTGCCGACAGGGTGAGGTGGCATGTGTGGCACTGGCTGAGCTGGCACTCGCTATGCGGACGCCATACGTGGAAGCAGCAACTCCTCTTCCCTGGTGAATTTGCAATTACTTCCTCAATGTCAGGTAGCTGAAACCTGCAGCTCTGAAGGCCGGGGCAAGCAATCATCACTTCTCTGGCATGAAAAGTCACCAGACTTGTTTGTTTCTGGAAGGAGCTGATGGTTGGGCTGCTCTTGTCACCTTTGTAAAGGCATCCAGGGTTGTGACTGGGACCTGCCACACTGCAGTTAGTCCCACCTGTGGGAAAACTCATTCCAGGGCAAGGAGGGAGAGGGAAGGCTGCTCCAGCCCCAGGATGGCTCTGGTGGGATGCGTGCAGTGCTGTGGAGCTGGGGACCTTATGTGCAGGTGGTGCTGGATCACTGAGGGTGCAGCTGCCCCAGGAGCTGAGCAGAGCACCTGGGCTGGGGGATTGTTCCCAAGCCAGGCTGAGCTCTTGAGGGCGGTGTGTCTGTCCTAGAGCCTCAAAGGCAGTGCTGTGACCATCCCAGAAACTCTGCTCTTCATCTCCACGCTGGATGGGAACCTCCACGCCGTCAGCAAGAGCACAGGGGACATCAAGTGGACCCTGAAGGATGGTGAGTAGTGACTGGGGGGAATTTGCTTACAGCCTGGCTCCTGGAGCATGTTGGGGGTTTGGGAATGCTCTTCTGGATGGGAGGGATCTGGGCTGCCAGTCCCTCTAGCCCTGGGGTGTGCTGCCAGCCCCAGCCTCAGCCCTGGCCCCAGGCACAGCCGAGTGTGGATGGGCATCTGCCATTGGTGCCTCTCTTGGCTCTGAAAGGCAAACAGGCTGCGTGGCTGGGCTGGGTGACACTGCCACGCTGGGTAAACAGTGCTGTTGTGCTGTCCCGCTCACAGGAGCTCTGCTGACGTGGCCTCTCACTCTCTGTTTCAGATCCCATTCTGCAGGTGCCGGTGTATGTGGCAGAGTGAGTCACTCCACAGGCAGCTGGGCAGTGCGGGAGGCTCCCTGATAACTGATGGAGCAGCAGCAGGAAAGGGGAACCACAGAGGAATGAAATGTCCAGCCCATGCCATGGCATCACCTGACCCTGGTGCTGGCACTTGGCACATGGTGATGAGGAGGAACTGGCCACTGCTGCAGAGCCAAGGAGCTCTCAGCTTGACTACACACACCAGCACGGAGAGAAATAGAGGGAAATCCCCCTGAAAGCTCAGGGGCAGGCAGGACAACAAGAGCTCCTTGAGACAGGCAGGGCATCAACCAGCCTGGCAGGTGGGCACTGGGTGGCTGTGGGGAGTGCCAGGACTGACCAGAGTGGGAATTGTCTCCTGCCAAATCCAGTGCTGCAGGTGTCCAGGAAAGGTCATGTCCTGCAGTGACTCATCCTGGAGCAAGCTGCTAAAGGGGACTCTGCAGTGCAGCCTCTCTGTGTCCTTGGAGGTGCCCAGGGCAGGGGGTAGCTGACATTTTATCCTTCTCTCCTCCTTCCCAGGCCAGCATTCCTTCCAGACCCCAATGATGGCAGCCTGTATATCCTGGGAGGAAAGAACAAAGAAGGCTTGATGGTCAGTGGGGCTGTGGGGCTGTGGGCATCCTGTGATCCCTGGGGTGCCCTGGGCTGGGGAGGTGACTCTGGCCCTGCTGCCTGTGTTGCAGAAGCTGCCCTTCACCATCCCAGAGCTGGTGCAGTCCTCGCCGTGCCGCAGCTCGGACGGGGTGCTCTACACTGGTACGGGGGTCCCAGCTACCTGGGGAGCCAGGGGGGGGGCTGGGGTGGGGCTGCGGGCACTTGCAGAGAGAGCATTTTCCTTCTTCTTTCAGGGAAGAAGCAGGACACATGGTTCATTGTGGACCCCAAGTCAGGGGAGAAGCAGACCACCCTCTCAACAGAGGCCTGGGACGGTCTGTGCCCTTCCAGCCCCTTGCTCTACATTGGACGGACCCGTAAGCCAGTCCTGGGCCCCCATCAACCACCTGGTGCCAGGAGTGGGGCACTGGGGGTGACCTCGTGCCCTGCTCCTGTCCCCAGAGTATGTCATCACCATGTATGACACCAAGTCACGGGAGCTGCGCTGGAACGCCACCTTCTCCGAGTACTTGGCCCCGCTCTGCGAGGAGTCCTACCACTACAGTGAGTGCAACTGCAGCAGCCACACAGCCGTGGCACCCAGCTCCCCAGTGCCCACGGGACTCGGGCAGTGCGGGAGCCGGGGTGACAGTGCCAGGCCAGCGGGTCTCAGCTGTGCCCATTCCTGGGGAGAACAGGCAGCAGCCTCTGGCCGGTGGCAGAACTGAGGGTGATCAGAGGAGACCCAGCCCCGCTGCTGCATCCCTCATCCCTCTTGCCCTCTGCAGAAATGGCACACTTGGCCTCAAGCGGGGACGGGCTGGTGGTGACCCTGGACAAGGAGAGCGGGGAGGTCCTGTGGGCGCAGAACTATGGCTCACCTGTGGTGGGCATCTACCTGTGGCACCAGGACAGCCTGCGCCGCCTCCCCCACCTCAACCTGGCCATGGAGACCCTGCGCTACCTGACCTTCCAGTCACAGGACATCCACGTCCTCAAGTGGAGCTACCAGTCCGTCAAGGACTTTGCTGCCACCAAGACCCAGCTGCTGTATGTGGCTCCTGAGCGGTGGCAGGCGGTGGCATTCGTGTTCCCTGTGCCTGGCCACCCCAATCCGTGAGGGACAGAAGGTGATGTTTGTCCTTGCCCTGCAGGCCGGCGCTCTATGTGGGAAAGCACGCCAGCAGTTTCTATGCTGTGACCTCCCTGGTGCACGGCAGCGTGGCACTGGTGGTGAGTGTCCCCGCTGAGTGTCCCCGCTGAGTGTCCCCACTGAGTGTCCCTGCTGTGTGTCCTGCTGAGTGTCCCCTCTGAGTGTCCCTGCTGTGTGTCCTGCTGAGTGTCCCCTCTGAGTGTCCCCTCTGAGTGTCCCTGCTGTGTGTCCTGCTGAGTGTCCCCACTGAGTGTCCCCGCTGAGTGTCCCTGCTGTGTCCCCGCTGAGTGTCCCCACTGAGTGTCCCCGCTGAGTGTCCCCGCTGAGTGTCCCCGCTGAGTGTCCCCGGGGCCGGAGCCGTGCCTGTGCCCCACGAGCTGCCACACCCCCAGCCCCAGGGCATCACCCTGGCCAGGATCGACGGCCCCACCACGGACGACGTGACCATGAGGGAGTCCGGGGAGTGTGAGATCATGCCCAGCACCAACGTCAAGTACCCGCAGGGCAGCATCGCCTCACTTCACCACCAGTGGCTCCTCATAGGTGCGGATCGGTGCCAGGCACAGCCTTACCCGGACGGCGCTCGGCGGGGAGCACCCCGAGCTGCTGCTGTGCTTTAGGGGCAATAGCCCAACCTGCTCTGCCCGGTGGGATGGATGGGATTAAGGCTGAGGCACCTCGGCCTTTCAGCCCATTCTTGCCCCCTCCCCAGGAGTGACTGCTGGGTACCCCGTGTGGGGGTGGGCAGGGACCCTTTGAAGCAGGACTCACAGTTACCCATGCTGGGGGTCCCATGAGAAGAACACCCCCCCCTACTCCAGGAGAGTCAGGGCTGCTGGCAAGGGATAGATGCTGAAACCAAGAGGTGAACTGAGGGTTCTCTCTGTTCCCCTCCTGCCACAGGGCACCATGAGCTGCCTCCCGTGGTCCACACCACGATGCTGCGAGCCTTCCCAGAGAACCTGAGGAAAACCACGGAAACCATCATCCCCAGGGCTCCTCCCAGCAGGACCGTGTTCGACGATGTGAGTGCTGAAGGGTGCTGGGTCTCCGAAGGGTCTGTGCTGCTTGGGATGGTCCGTGGGTCACCAGCACGGGGTAGGACAGGAAGGAAGTTCCAAACCCAAGTGCCCTGCAGTCTGTCTCTTGTGTCACCCAGCCCCGGATGTGTGTTGCAGTTCCTGGCCCCGAGCAGCCCGGAGGAGCCAGCTGTCCGCAGCGAGGGGCGGCTCCAGCCGGACCCCACGCCGGGGGAGCAGCTGGAGGTGTATCCCGAGTCTGGCACCTGGGACCTGGTGACGGCTGGCGTCGGCACGGCTCTGCTGGGCGGGGGAATCCTGGTCCTGCTGCTCGCTGTGAGTGGTGGTGGAGGGAGAGGGACAGCAGAGCCGATGCCCCAGCGTGGCTCCAGGCGTGGAGCTGAGTATTCCCATGGTTTGTGTTCCAGAAACTGCAGCGGCAGCATGTGGCACAGCAGCAGCAGCTGGAGCAGCAGATACAGCTCCTGCAGCAGCAGCAGGAGATGCTGCACCCCAGCCGAGTCTCCGGGGAGGGCGTCCCTGAGGAGCCCAGGGAGGTGGAGCTGAGCCGGGGAAGTGCATCAGAGCTCTCGCAGAGCTCCAGCCCCTCAGCCTGCCTGAAGGACCCGGCTAACGGGACGGTCAGCCCAGAGCCAGCTGTCCCAGTGGCTGCTGAAGGTGGGTGCAGGGGGAGTGGGCAGGCTGTGGGGGCTTCTCTCCAGAGATGCCAGCACCCAGAGCAGGCACAGGGATGCCTGCAGATGAGAGGGCTGCAGCCCACCTGGGATGGGAGGAGGTGCCAGATCTGCTGCTGGATAAGCATGGGCTACGTAAGAGTAGAACCCAAGAAATGGCCAGATGAATAGAGAAACAGGTGTCCTCCATACAGAACCAATGCTTGGAGGCTGGAAGATGGCTGTCTTCTCTCCCTTGCAGATGCAGAACCAGACCTGGTTGTAGTTGGGAAAGTTTCTTTTAACCCCAAAGACGTGCTGGGCCATGGAGCTGGAGGAACCTTTGTCTTCAGGTGGGTGACACTGGGTGCCTGCCCCCACTCTGCTCCCATTATCCCTGGGAGCCACAGGGACAGCAACAAGGCAGCTCTTGCCCAGGGTGGTGGTCACTGGTTCAGGGACTTTTGAGAACAACTCACCACCTTCACCTTCTGGTGCTCATCCCACCCATCCTGGAGCTGGGCTCGTGGCCCTCATTAACCAGGCACTGGGTACACAGGGCAGGCCCCCTTGCACCCCATCTGCCTGCCTGCCCCTGCTCTGGCCCCTCACACTGTTCCTAGGCTCTACGTGAGCCCCTTTTCCAGCACTGAACACAGTAAAAATCGAGGGATGTAATTTTCCTACAAAACTGAAACCCTCCAGTTCCCAGCTCACACTGGGGCAGATCTCCTCCTGTGGGTGGTGTGACCAGGCTTTGGGGGTCACAGCAGAGTGGTCTGTGCTGAGCACCCTGCGGGCGAGCCCCAGCAGTGCCCACAGGGACACCCCGGGGCTCTGCACAGGGGGCAGTTCGAGGGCCGCAGGGTGGCCGTGAAGCGGCTCCTGCCCGAGTGTGTGCACCTGCTGGACCGGGAGGTGCAGCTGCTCCGGGAGTCCGACGAGCACCCGCACGTTGTGCGCTACTTCTGCACGGAGAGGGACCGGCAGTTCCACTACATCGCCATCGAGCTGTGCTCTGCCACGCTGCAGGAGGTGAGCCCGGCACCGGGAGCCCTGGAACACAAGCCCTGGGCACAAAGAGCCTCTGTAGGGGCTGTTCTCCAGCGCCCGCCACTCGCTGGGCTGGGGAGTCTCTCCAGCCAGCAAATGTGGGGAATCTCTCCAGCCAGCAAATGTGGGGTGTCTCTCCAGCCAGCAAATGTGGGGTGTCTCTCCAGCCAGCAAATGTGGGGTGTCTCTCCAGCCAGCAAATGTGGGGCGTCTCTCCAGCCAGTAAATGTGGGGCGTCTCTCCAGCCTGCCTTTGCCCAGTAAATCAGGCTTAGCTCCTCTCCTTCTGTGTGCTTCCAGTACGTGGAGAGCCCTGGCTTCGAGCGCCGTGGGCTGGACCCGGTGTCCGTGCTGCGTCAGACCATGTCCGGGCTGGCCCACCTCCACTCCCTCAGCATCGGTAAGGGCCAGCAGCCCCCTCGGCCTCTCCTCAGCTGCGCTGCGGGGTTTGGGCGGCAGCTGTAGGGTCAGCAGCACCCGGGGCTGTGGCAGAGCCCTGCTGGCTCCAGCCCTGCCGGGTGACACCACACACTCTCACTTCCAGTGCACCGTGACCTGAAGCCCTGTAACATCCTCATCTCTGTCCCGAATCGCCACGGGCAGATCCGCGCCGTCATCTCCGACTTCGGCCTTTGCAAGAAGCTTCAGGGGGGACGGCAGAGCTTCAGCCTCCGCTCCGGGATCCCCGGCACTGAGGGCTGGATCGCGCCCGAGGTGCTGCAGGAGGCCCCGAAGGAGAACCCTGTCAGTGAGCCGTGGCCACCCCCGCCCCGGGTGCTCCTTGGGCCCATTGTGGCAGTGTCCCCCATGCTGGCAGTGGCCTCAGATGACACTGCTGGGGTGCACAATTAAGATGAGAGCTCCATGAGCCTGAGCCAGCCCAGACACAGGCACTGTGCTCCCTGCCAGGGCTGTCCCCATGCCCCTGCCCTTGGGGGACAGTGCCCAGCTGTGTTCAGCACAGGTGTCTCGTTAGGCTGCAGTCCTCAGAAAGGTGCGGTGGGGTGGTTGGAGGGGCTGTGGGTTGCTGCCAAGGTCACACTTCTCTCTTCAGTATTGGGAATCTCATTCCCACTGGAAGCAGCTGCTGTACTGATCCTGGGCAGGGCAGTGCTGGGGCTCATTCTGGTGTCTGTTTGCCTGCTGGTGGGACAGCAGCAACCACTGTGTGTCCTTTGGGCTGTGGAGTCCTGAATTCTGGCTGTGCCTCTGGAAACCCCTTCTCTGTTAGGGACCTGGGGTGGTGGGGCTCTCTGACCACAGGCAGCAGAGCAGGAGCCCCATGTGATGCATTTTCCAGCAGCTCTGCAGCTACATAAAAGGGTAGAAAAGTGGGAGGTAAAGGTTTCCCACCCTTTGCCTGAGGGTCCCACGTGCCCCTGTGTTTTGCAGACCAGTGCTGTGGACATCTTCTCAGCGGGGTGTGTCTTCTACTATGTGGTGTCGGGGGGACAGCACCCCTTTGGGGACAGCCTGAGGCGCCAGGCCAACATCCTGGCGGGCTCCTACCAGCTGAGCTGCCTGCAGGAGGAGGCTCACGGTGAGACCCTTCCCCAGGGGCACAGCACCACGG
Source organism: Cettia cetti (assembly GCA_013401135.1). Taxonomy (NCBI): domain Eukaryota; kingdom Metazoa; phylum Chordata; class Aves; order Passeriformes; family Sylviidae; genus Cettia; species Cettia cetti. The sequence goes on along the minus strand of VZUI01048021.1, from coordinate 7,858 downwards.
GGAGGCTCGGGGCTGAGGGCCAGCTCCCTGCCGTGCCGTGGGGGTGAGTTCTCTGCTGTTTTGTTTCACCCCAGACAAACTCGTTGCGAGGGAGCTGATTGTGGCAATGATCAACCCCGAGCCCCAGCGCCGGCCCTCGGCCCCTGTGGTCCTTTTACATCCCTTTTTCTGGAGTCAGGAGAAGCAGCTGCAGTTCTTCCAGGTGAGCCTGTGCTGTCCCACTGGCAGTGAACGCAGGTGTGCACTGAAAAATGTGCTGGAAACTGCTGCATTTAGGTCAACATGCTCATTGTGAGCTACTCTTAGGAGGGGTGAGGGGTCCCTGGGTGTCTGTCCCACCTCATGCAGAGCAGGGGCAGTGCCATACCCACTCTTGGGCACGCAGGATGTCAGTGACCGTGTGGAGAAGGAGCCAGCCGAGGGGCCCATCGTCTCAGCCCTGGAATCAGGGGGACGGGCGGTGGTGAGGACCAACTGGAGGATGCACATCTCCCTCCCACTGCAGATGGGTGAGCATGGAGGGGCCAGGCTCATCACTGTGTCCAGTGAAGCAGGTAGGGACTGGGGCTCCAAGGGCTGGTGCTTTTACTGGCCAGCAAGCACCTGCTTGTGCCCAGGAGCCAAAAAGCAGGGCAGGTGAGGGTGGCAGCCCTTCCTTGGGAGGCCATGGTGGAGCAGGGCTGGAGCTTGCACTGCAGGGGCTGTGGCAGCCCCACGCCCCAGCTGTGTCCCACCTCACTCCGTGTCTCCCCTGCTGTCCCCAGACCTGAGGAAGTTCCGCACCTACAAGGGGGGGTCAGTGCGTGACCTGCTGCGGGCCATGAGGAACAAGGTACGGCCACCCAGCCGCCCCCTGGCCCTGCCGCCCCCACTGTCCCCCGCCTCTCTCACCTCCCCCTCTCTCCTGCAGAAGCACCACTACCACGAGCTGCCGGCCGAAGTGCGGGCGGCCCTGGGCTCTGTCCCCGAGGGCTTCGTGCAGTACTTCACCTCGCGCTTCCCGCGGCTGCTGCTGCACACGCACGGGGCCATGCGGGCCTGTGCCCACGAGCGCACCTTCCGCTCCTACTACTGCCAGGGCCTGAGGGGCGACGGCGCCTGAGAGCCACGGGCCATGCCCGGGGGCACCACGGCCCTGCTCCCCACCCGGCCCCTCTCCGTGTCCTTCTGCCAGGGCCAGTGGGGCTCAGCAGGCACGGGGGGCACCGGGAGCACAGGGCAGCACGGGTGGGCACCGTGCTCTCACCTGCGGTTTCCTGAGGCACCCTCTGGGCAGCCACCTTTGCAAACACTCACAGTCAGACTCGGGCGTGAAGGCATTTGGGTCAGAAAACAAAGACATCTTGGGTGGACACAGTGCTTGGAGAAGAGGAAAACAAGTTGTGTTTTCCCAGGGACAGGCACAGCGGGGCCCTGGCACAGCGGTGCCCTCAAGCTGGCATCAGTCTTGGGGCTATCCACCAGGGACAGGGAGCTTTGTCTCGTGTGTTCTCTCCCATGCCAGGGGACGCAGCTCCTTCAGCTGGGAGCAGGACCAGGCCCCCAGTGTTGACACTGGAGCTGAGCCCTCAGCTGTGCTCAGTCACCCTGGGGCTGTGAGGGCACAGGCCCCACACTGAAGGTGTGAATCTCAGCTGGGCTCAGAACAAGGGTTTCTGCTTTAGGGTCCCCAGCAGCTTGTACCTCTGCCAGGCCTGAGCCCCTGAGCAGGTGGCACAGCAGCCCAGGAAGAGTTGTCTCTGGGCACAAAGGAGGGAATTCCCTTCCCCTGGGATCCTTCCCTCAAAGACAGGCCTATGCCTGCAGCTCCCCCAGCCTCTCCTGCTGTCCCCTGGGAGCTCTGGTTCATGGCAGCCCCGTGGGCATGTGCTCCAAGGGCACAGAGAGCCCCACAGCAATGCTCCTGGGTGGAGCAGCAATAATTTTGTACAGTCTGATTCCTGCGTGTGTGGGGATGTGGGATTTTGTTACACAATTAACAGGGTTTGTACCAGAATATATTTATACAAAATGTTATAAAAATTAAAAAATAAAACTAAAATGTTTGTCCTGCTTAAAAACAAACTGGCCTGAGAGCACCTCCAGTTGCTGATGGAGCAGTGGTGGGAGAACAACACAGGCAGGTCACTGGGCTCCTGCAAGACAAGGCCTGAGAGGACTGGTGCTGATTCTTTAGCCGTAATTAGCCATGGTGCCAAGGAAGAGGCAAGCCAAGCCCAGGGCTGTCAGTAAGGGTAAGATGCCTCATTCAGAAGGGAAGCCAGAGTGGTGCTGCCCCCTCTCGTAGCAAGGCAAAGGGAAGTGAAAGAGCCTGGAGGCTGTGCTAAACAATTTTTATTCAAGTTATGCAATATACAAAAGTTGAGGTTTCATAGAGTTTCAGTATTAAAAGGCCGATTGCCCAATCTCACCCTGGACTTGTTCAATACCTTACCTGAGCCTCTGCCAGAGGAAAGGAAGCCCAGAGCACGGGCACAGCCCTGTACGGACACACGTGACAGCTCTGCTCTCTCGAGAGCAGGCCCAGGCACCTCCAACGAGAGGGCTGGTTTGGAGCTGGGCTTTTGGCTTTGGGAAATTAGAAAAACAGACTAGGTAGGGAATTTAAAAATAGACTTTGTTAGGAGCGGGAAGCAAGAAACCTTTGGGCACCAGTCAGAATGAACAACCCCATTCCCACAGCAGCAGGGGCTGCCTTGTGGCAATGAGCCCACACCCAGGAGTGAGAGCCCAGGCGGGCCAGGGGAGGGCAGCTCCCAGACCTCTCCCTCCGCAGCAGGGCAGTTTGGCACAGATGTTGAGTCCAGCAAGAACAAGGTCTAAGTGGAAGCTTTTCCCTGGCCAGAGCCTGACTTGGAGCTGAGCAGCTTCTCCACCATGGTGCGGGCGTAGCGCAGGCGGCTGGCCAGCTCCCGGCAGCAGCCGTGCTCCTCGATCAGGCTCAGCTTGTACGTGCGGAAGTCCCGTTTCTCATCTATGTACGTGACAGCAGCCATGAGAGGGCACAGGATGACCTTGGTGTGGTCCTGGGGGTACAGAACAACATGGACACTCAGCACTGTGCTGCTGGGGGCATCATTTCCTCTGGATGAGCCATCCTGGCAGCACCCAAAGCGTGTGACAAGGTCCCTCTGTAAAATTCCTTCAGAGTGCAGCAAAGGGCAACAGCTGGCTGTGGCAGCCAACCTGCTGCTCCAGAGCACAGCCCCTCATGAGTGAAGGGGGCCTTGGGTACCAGTGCAGAGAGCTCCCAGTGCTGGGCTCCCTGGGCAAAGCCTTGGCTCATCCCCTCCTGCCACGGTCCAAGCAGCACCACGTGCAGCTGGAGCCACGGCCCTGCAAAGAGCCTCACCTGGAAGAAGTTGATCTGCACAGTGCCATTGCTGAGGTGCAGGATGATGGCGCTGCGGGTCCGGAACCAGCTGCACAGGTAGGGCAGTCGGGCCAGCTCGTCCCCTTCCCTTGGCGTGATGTTCGCCCCCGCCTTCAGCAAGTGCTCGCTCATGTAATTCCTGAAGTACTTCAGTAGTGTTATCTGCAGAAGGGATGGGCTGTGAGGGGCTGAGGGTGACCTCGGGCACAGGGGGAGCACAGGGACTGCCATCACAGTCCCAGAGCCTCCTTACATGTTTCAGAGCTTGCGGTGTCACTGCAAGAACTTGTGGAAGTCCTCAAAGTTAACTCTGACTGTGACACATCAGACTCGCTTTGCTGAATACTTTGCTATGTGCAAGTCATGCGAGCCCTTAAATTTCTGTGAAACTGCTCATAAATGAGCCTCAGACAGCAGTTAGAGGTGCTGGTGTCTGTCCTTGGGACCATGTGTCACCAGCTAGAGGAAGCCTGCAGAGCCAGTGACCGCCAATTGTAAGTTTTTCTCCCTGGAACCCCCCTGCCAGCAGAGGCTGGCAGGAGTCTCACCACCCCACAGCCAGGGCTCCTTTCCCCAGGACTGACCTTCTTGTTGAGGGCAGAGGGGTAGGACGTCACAGTGAAGTAGGACTCTGTGTTGTCCTGCTCAATGTACTGCAGGTTATCCCCATCGTTGTACATGATGAGACGAGTGGAGTCATTGAAGAGAACCCCAACGCTGTTGTCACAGAGCTGGTAACCTGCCCAGAAGGGACCCGTGAGGCCTCCAATCTCAGGGGACCAGCAGTGGGAAGTACTAAGGCAGACAGTTTATCACCCAGGGATTCCCTAACTGCCACCCCAAGTCCCTGCCAGGTCTCCTCGTTGGGGAGCTCTGGGTGGCAGCTTTCCACCTCTGGATTGGTCATCTCCCTTATTGCATCAGCTGCTACAGAAACAGCCTCTGCTGCCACCGTGGGTCCCCATGCAGGCTGGGGAGAGCTTGGTCACCTCATGCACAGGTACCATTGTCCTCCTTAGAGTGGCCAGGGCTGATGGTCAGTGACCACTGCTCTAGGTTCCTGGGGTATTTGGTATGATTTCTGGCAGTGGTCTTGGACACACACGCTGGCATATGGTGGTGATTAAAACCCCAGACGTAGGAAATGCCCCAATCCAGGCTTCTCCCAGCCCCCTCAGACACCAGGAAAGCCTCAAGCATTGCCACCCATAGTATTTACCAAGTCCATATTTATCTGAGTAGTCCACCCATTTGCTAACCCAGAAGATGGGAATACAGGCTGGGTCCTCAGCTTCTTCTGCAGGAAGAAAGCGGCTCGTTAGGAGACATTTCCTACAGCCTGTGCACCCCACAAGGCCCATGGGCTGCCCCAGGCTGACCTTGCCTCACTGCTACTCTCTCAGAGGGCTTGGCTGTGTTGACTGCAGTCAGCTGCTGCAACATGTCAGCCAAGTGGCAACCAACAGCATCTCCCATCTCCCGCAGCCCCGCTGCTTCCTCCTTGTCTGCCAAGGGCTCCTGTGCAGGGCTGTCCAGTCCTGGGCCAGAGAGAGAAGAGAGTGATGTGGGACCAGGGAGAGGTTTCCAAAGGCACCAGACTCACACCCTACCCCAGGTGTAGACAACACCTTACACACAGAACGGATCACGTTGGAAGGGACCATGGTGGGACATGTGGTCCCAGTTTCCTGCTCCAGCAGGGTAATTCCAGAGCACAGGAAGTGTCCAGAGGATTATGGAATATCTCCAGAGAGGGAGACCCCATATACCCTCTCTAGGCAATCTGTTCTGTGCTTGGGCACTGCACAGGAAGGGAGATCTTCCTCACCTTCTGCTGGAACTTCCTGGGCATCAGTTTGAGCCCATTAGAGCGCTGATGCGAAGGCAGTGCTTCGGCCCAGGCAAAGCAAGGAGAGCCTCCCCACCCACAAATGCTCTGAGTCTCCGTAAGGATCAGGAGATGATGTGAGGGAGGCACACTGAAGGCTGTGGATGCTGCTGGAGGCCAGGCAGGCTCTGTCCAGCCCCGCGCCCAGGCTCACTGGGCACCCACGCCTACCTTTATTGAGCACGGTCAGCGGCTTCCGCCCGCCCAGCTCCACGGTGCTGGGGGCCAGCGAGAAGCGGGGCGCGATGGTGAGGCAGCTGGTGGGCAGGCGGCTGGGCAGGTACCCCAAGGTGAAGAACTCGTCGTTCAGCAGCTCGTCGATGGTCGGGCGCGCGGCGGGGTCGGACCTCAGCATCTTCTGGATGAGGTTCGCGGCCACGGGGCTGATGTGCTGAGGAACGGGTGGAGTTTAGAGATGGGTCAGGGGACAATGTGCTCTAGTGACAAATGAACAGGGTTTACAGCCCAGGGAAGCTCCACTCAGAGCAGAGCTCCAGTGCTGCATCAGGAAAGCCCAGGGAAGCAGAATTGGGTAGCACAGAGAACTGGCTCCTAACGGCACCCAAAGCCTGAGGTCAACTGACTTGAGCAACACCAACTCATCAGCAGTGGGATGAGCTGGGGACCTGGCCCAGACCTCACGGACTTGCCCATGTCCATTCACCCCCACCCACCAACAGCCCAGCTCAGATTTTTGCCGGATCAGGGAGCTGCTGGCCCCCCACAAGGTTCACACCACCCGAGCCTGAACCAGCTCCTGCCCTGCTACGTGACAGCCCATGGAGTGCCAGACACAGAGGCTGCAGCAGGAGGCTGACATGCACCACTGTCAGCCAAACAGATCCTCCATGGAAAGCAGCATACCTTGGGAATGGTGTACTCATTCTTCTTGATCCGAATGTACGTGTCCTTTAGACAAGAAGTTTCAAAAGGCGGTTTCCCCACCAGAAGAGTGTACCTGGGCATTCCCAGAAAAAAGGGTGTCAGTTTTGCAAAAGAGACTCAGATTGTACCTAGAAATGACCATGTCCTAAGCACATCCAGGGGCTTTCCTGGCAGAGGGAACACATTTGGCATTGCACACACTGACAGCTACGTGTGCTGTGCCTGGATCCTGTCCCCTGGAAAGGGAAGCTGGGATCTAGCACCCTGCAGGGAAAGTTTCAGTTAGGGAAGGTCAGGAGCTGCCTGGCAGGACTCAGCACTGAGGGGACAGTGACCTTGAGCTTAGGATCACACTGAAGCTCAGACAGGTCAAGGAGACCAGAACCACAGGGATTGCCCATCCCCACGGCCTCTGAAAGGAAATTTGACTCACATGATGCATCCAATGGACCAGATGTCCACCTCAAAGCTGTGCCCCTTCTTGCCCAGCACCTCTGGGGCGATGTAGTTGGGCGTCCCACACAGGGTCTTCTTGCGCTCCCCGTCATACTCCACCTTGGTGGCCAGGCCAAAGTCACCTGGAGGGACAGGGAGATGGGATATAACCAAGATACCTTGCCTGGCTAGTGCCTGGGCTGGGGTCCCTGCCACTTACCGATCTTCACCTCCATGTCGTCGCTGAGGAAGAGGTTGCCCAGTTTGAGGTCGCGGTGGATGACACGGCGGCTGTGCAGGTACTGGCAGCCCAGGATGATGTGGCGCAAGTAGTACCGCACCTCGGGCTCGCTCAGCGCCTTCCGTCGCTTGTGCAGCTCCAGCAGCGACTGTGGGGGACGGTCGGTCAGTACCGGGGTAGGGGTTGCGGGAAGGGGACAAGATCAGTACCGCAGGACAGGGGACGTCAGTACCCGGGGGACACCGCCACCCGCCCCCCCGGCCCCTCACCCTGCGGCGGCAGAGCTCCAGCACGACGTAGACAAAGTCGTCGTCCTCGAAGAAGCCCTGGAAACCGACGACGTGGCGGTGGGACAGGCTGCGGTGGATGGCGATCTCCATGGACATCTTCTCCTTCTGCTGCGGCTTCACCAGCAGCGACTTGGGCACCACCTTCCCCGCGAACACCTCCCGGCTGCCGGCCTCGGCCAGCTCGTAGCACCGCCCGAAGCCGCCCTTGCCCAGGAACCGCCCGCGTACGAAGCTGCGCCGGGTGCGAGGGTCCACGAGCACCTTCGGCACCTCCTTCCCCGCCGCCGCCGCCGCCCGGGCCGGCTCCGCGCGGGGGGGCTCCGCACGGACCGGACCAGCCGCCGGCCGCGCCGCCTTCCCGCCCGGTGCGCTCATGCTGTGCCCGCGCGGAGCTGCGCTGGGGCACCGGCGGGTGCCGGCTCCCTGAAAGCAAGCAGCGGGTGCCGGGGGAGCGGCGGGTCCCGGTGCCTGTACCGAAGCAGCGGCGGGTGCCGGTGCCGGGGCAGCAGCGGCTCCTGAGGCAGCGGCGGGCCCGGGCGGAGCTGGAACTCTCCGCGATTCAAAGGCGGCGCCGGGGCCGTTACGGCGCGCGGCCGCTCCCTATTGGCCGCACGATTTAAAATCCACGCGGCGCGCGGGGCACCATGGGAGCGAGGGGCACACGCGCCGGCGGGGGCGGGGCCGGGCGCGCTCGGACACGCCCCCACGGCGCGCGCGGGTGTGCGCGTGCGCCGGCGGCGGTTGGC